>JAZHYW010001735.1:0-38548 GCA_037355805.1 Ixodes ricinus | reverse complement strand
GAATTAAAAATAGACTCGCTATTTATGCATTAAATTGAATGAAATTTTGTACACACTATATGTAATGGTGGCAATCTCAAAAGAGCAATTACTTTTAGTTCCCCTAAGTTATGAGATTAAGCATACCCCTGAAATTTATCCCAAAATTAGTTAATGAGGTAAAAATTGCAGATGTTTATGTCACTACACTTACAAAGACTCATTCTGTGCAAAGAAGCTGTTAGTTTATATTTGTGATCTCAGTAAATGTAGAAAAAAAAATTATAAAAGATTCCTTAATGTTTTTACATGCAAATCATTCTTAAAACAAAAGTGAATTAAAATATTTATGGAAGACGCATGCAAATAGATAGCCTTATAGCTCTGCTCCATGTCTCAGGTATTACCTGCAAAAGACAGAAGTACTCTATCATCATTGTTTATGAAATGTCAGAGGATTGAGTCGAGACAGTTTCCTAAAAAATAGAACCTATGCGAAAGTTTTCTTCTTCTGTCCAATGCGGCACAAACATGGAACACCTAGGAATCCGCCTGGACAGTAGTCCTTTTGATGAGCAAGGCATGCTCGAATGGTGCCTTGCCATTGTCTTGAGTTTTTTTAAGCTGCACCGTGCACTCTATTGGCCTTCTTTGACCCCCTGGCGTCCTCCTGACTGCTCGCTGCTCTCGGAGAGCACAAGCCCGGACTGAACCCCAGTTGACAGGTGATGGCTTGCAGGGCCTTTCTGCACACATTATTGAACCTGTAGACTGAGTCTGCCTTAGCAGCACTTTTAACACTTATCAGAGGGGCGGACTTACTCTTTGGACTGGATTGTCCAGATGACGTTGTTCAGGCTCTCGATGGCGTTTGAGTCTTGCCCCGCTGGCACCTTTCAAGGAGCTGCCTTGCCAAGAGGCGCTTGTAGATGAACAGGAGTGCTGCCTGAACATGTGCTGGGAGCTGGCCCTTGTGTGGAGGGGCTGCCCTCCTTGTACCTGCCCAGTTGAACGTGCACCACGAGTCTGTTCCGATGGGACAGAGCTCGTGGTGTTGTCTCTTAATTGTTATGTTTGATAACTGAGATTTATTCGTAAAGGTTACGAAAGAGAATAGTTACAGGGCGGTTATAGTGGTTACAGCAGGGCAGCCATCTTCTCTTAGGTCTCCTGCCCATGGTTGTCTCCTGAATGTTCATTTAGGCTAAACACAACAATTCCTCCCCAACAAATTTAAAGGTCCAGTCTGCTAGGAGGTCGCCGCAGTCGTTGGGGACGACTAGCGTTAGTCGTATTTTCTTGATGTTTCTCCTTTGCAGTGCTACTGCCATGGCCTCACGGCTGGAGTGCCACTTGTGCGTGCTAACCTTGTTTGGAGTTTGCAGATGCGTCATCTCTGGCGTGTCATCTGTCGCTTCCACACTTGGGCTTGGGCAAGCATCTTCTTCGTCCTCCGGCTCTGGCTGGCTTTGGTGGATGGAGTGACCACTACGTAGCTGGTCAATGTGACGATTCCAAGTGGCTTCTCCGACTTTTACTTGGTATGAGAGAGAGCCGGTTCTCCTCACGACTGTTCCAGGCACCCACTTGCTTTGGCTGCGGTAATCTCGCACTGACACAGGGTCTCCTTCAAAAACGAGCGCAGTCGTTTGTTCTGAACAGGATCTTGCTTTGTCTTCAAATACATTTGTCCGTTCAGGTCTGGTCGCAGAAGTGTCAGTCGAGTTCGCAGGTCACGACCGAAAAACAGTTTGGCAGGTGCCTCACCAGTTGTACAATGTGGTGTGGTGCGGTATGCCAACAGGAAGTTTGCCAGCTTTTTGTTTGTTGAGCCTTCCCCTTCATACTCTGCTGAAGGATTGCACATATCTTTCCGCAAGTCCATTCGTCGCAGGGTGGTATGGCGCACTGAATGTGTGTCGCACGCCATTCTCCTTGAGAAAGGTCTGAAATTCTCCTGCCACGAATTGGGGACCATTGTCAGTGACAATTGCGTTCAGGAAGTCCGTTCCGTGCGAACATGTCGCGAAGGATGTCGACAGTGTGTACTGCAGTTGTAGAGCTCATGACGTAGACTTCTGGCCATTTTGAGAATGAATCAACTGCAATGAGGAACATCTTGCCGAGGAACGGTCCTGCGAAGTCCAAGTGGACACGACGCCATGGTCCGCTGGGAATCTCCCAAGGATGAAGTGGTGCCTTTGGAGGCATGTTGCTTTGTCGGGAGCATCCGCTGCACTTTTTGGTGATAGCTTCGATGTCGGCATCGATGGAAGGCCACCACACAAAGGAACGTGCAAGTGCCTTCATCTTCACAGTGCCTTGATGTCCTGTGTGCAAGTCCTGCAGGATGGGTTCCCGTAGCTTAGCTGGAATAACTGTCCTGATCCCCCACACGATTATTCCCTGATGTACAGAGAGTTCGTCCTTTCGTCGGTAGAAGGGCAGGATTTCGTCATCTTGATCGCAAGTGTTCCAGCCATTCAGGACGTGGAAATGCACTCTTGACAGGATGCGGTCGCGTTGACTCGCTTGTCTGACTTGTTGTGCAGTCACGGGAAGGGTCTCCACTTGCGTCATGTGAAAAAGTTCTGCTTCGTCTGGCTTGTCCTCTGGCGCAACAGGTAGGGGAAGACGTGACATGGAGTCTGCATTTGCATTGTCTTCAGACCTTCGGTATTCGATCTCGTAGTCGAACCCAGCCAGAAACAGTGCGTATCTCTGGATACGCGCCGCCTGCATTGCAGGTATGCTGCTGCTTGGGCTAAAGATGCGTGTGAGTGGTTGATGATCCGTGATCAGCTTGAAGTGCCTTCCATAGAGGTATGCATGGAATTTCTGTATTCCCCAGACGATGGCTAGAGCCTCTTTGTCTATTTGTGAATAGTTCTTCTCCGATGTCTTCAGTGTACGTGAAGCAAATGCGATGGGTCTTTCGCTTCCATCCGGCATCACATGTGAGAGAACAGCTCCTAGTCCATGGGGTCCTGCGTCACAGGCAAGACGCACCTCCAACCTTGGGTCATAGTAGACAAGCACCGTGTCTGATGCTATGATTTTCTTGGCTTGCTTGAATGCCAGCTCACACTCCTTGGTCCACTTCCAAATGGACGACTTTTCTAGGAGCGCATGTAGTGGTCGTAGGAGGTTGGCGCAGTCGGGAATAAACTTCCCATAGTAGTTGATAAGGCCGAGGAACGACCTCAGTTCAGCTGTGGACTTGGGCGTTGGAGCTTCCACCACAGCCCTGATTTTGTCCTGAGTCTTGTGCAAACCTGTTCCATCAAGCTTGTAGCCACAGTAAGTCACAGAGTCCTGGAAAAAGGAGCACTTCTGCAGGTTGGCTTTAAGTCCATACTCGTGTAGTCTCCTCAGCACTTCAGTGAGGTTTTGCAGGTGAGAGTCCTCCGACTCGCCAGTGACCAAGATGTCATCCTGTGTCGCATGACACATTGGAATTCCTTGGAGGATCTGGTCAATCGTTCGTTGCCAGACAGCTGGAGCAGGTGATATTCCAAAGATCATCCTGTTGTACTGGTACAGTCCTTTCTCAGTGTTGATGGTTAGGAGTGGCTTCGATTGCTCGTCCACTTCCATCTGAAGGTAGGCTTGTCGGAGATCAATCTTGGAAAATTTTCTTCCGCCAGACAACCTTGCAAAGATGTCCTCAATGCGGGGTAGCGGATACTGGTCCACTACAAGGTGGGGATTGATCGTGCTTTGAAGTCGCCGCAAATGCGGACAGTTCCATTTGGCTTCACCACTGGCACAATGGGCGTAGCCCAATCACTGTGGTTGACCTTTGTCAAGATGCCTTCAGACTCCAGACGGTCTAGCTCAGTGGTCACTTTTTCCTTCAAGGCATATGGGACCTGACGAGGGCGACAGAACTTGGGGTGAGCATCGCTCTTCAAGTGCAGCTTCAGTTTGAAGTCCCTTGAGCTTCCCGATGCTGTCGTCAAAAACGTCCTTAAACTCTGCAAGTCTCTTGTCCAGCTGGTCTTGCCTCTTTAGTTCAGGTTGGTTGTCCACCTTCAGCACGTCACAAAGCTCCAGAAGGTTGAAATGGTTGATCCAGTCTCTCCCGAAGAGTGGGGTCCTGGTGTGTTCACCACGTACAGCTGCAGCTGGCCAGTCGACTTCCCAAATGTCACTTTGGCTGGTAGCCACGCCTTCTGGATTGAAGGTTTCGCCTGTTAGAGTCTTAAAACGCACTGGTGTTCCCTGCAGCGTCATGTGTGAAAGATGCTTCTTGTAGAGAGTCTTTGGCAGGAGTGAGTACTTGGAGCCCGTGTCCATCTCCATTTCCAAGGTTTGCCCCTCAATTTTTGGTTTCAGCCAGATGGGGTTACTTCCGTTCCCACCGTCGACGTGTGCCAACAACTCAAACTCTGCTGTCTTCTTCGTCTTGTACGACGTGAACCTGGCCTTTTGAAGATCGTCGACTTGCTTTCTTTGAAGCCAAACTTGGCCTGCCCAAAGTCTTGGGTGGGTCGCTTGCCTTGCTCTTGCATGCTGGACTGATGTGACCCACTTTGTTGCACTTGTGGCAAACAGCTTCCAAAAATCTGCACTTCGCTGGAACGTGGCCTTTCCGATTGCATCTGAAGCATTTTCGGCTTTCTTTGTCCACGTGCGCCACTGTAGCCGCGGGAGTGTCTTCCTTGTTCTTGAACTCCGCGATGTCCTTGGCAGCGAGCTTGTGAGCCACGGCCTCGTTGAGTGCGTGCTTCAAGGTGAGCTTCTTCATCGTCAGTAGACGCTGCTGAACCTGGACGCAGCGAAGACCGCACACAAACTTGTCTCGCAAGGCTTGGTCCAGGAAGGATCCGAAGTTGCAGTTTTGAGAGAGACGCCGGAGTTCGGCCATAAACTCATTGGCAGTTTCTCCCTCCTTCTGCATTCTCTTATAGAACTGATGACGCTCCGACATTTCAAGAGGAGCAGGCGAGAAGTAGTCGCTCAGGTGCTTCTTGATCTCTTCATAAGTTTTCTCGGACGGTTTGTTCGGCGTCGTTAGCTTCCTCAGTATGGAGTAAGTTTTGGCTCCCATGCTTGTTATGATGGCTGCGACTTTCTTTTCATCCGGTAGACCATTTAGCATGAAGTACTCATCTGCCCGTTCGATGTAGGAGGTCCAATCCTCCACTGATTCATCAAAACTGTCGAGCTTACCGATGAGTACCGCCGGTACCGGTGGTGCCATCGTGGTTTTGGCGCGGATTCTTGACGTCCGCTAGGCCTTTTTCTCTCGGGTGCTCTTCTTCGCCGATTCCGCCGACTGTTGAGAAGGGGAAATGTCCCCTGGCGGCGGAGTACGTACTCATCCGGTCCTCGTCGCCATTTGTTGCGTTTGATAACTGAATTTACCGTATTTACTCGCAGAATGAACGCACTTTTTTTCCCAAAAAATCGAGGCAAAGTTGGGGGTGCGTTCATTACGCGAGCGTAAAATTTTTGCGTCCGTATTTACTCCCATAATGAACGGACCTTTTATCCCATAAAAATCGAAGTAACTTCTTATCTCTTTGCGCACGGCGCGCAACTCCAAAACCAAACTGCGATGCGCAAAAAAAAAAAAATTCTCCTCTCCATGTTTTTTTTTCTTGCTTCCGTGTTTTTTTGGTAACCGGACAAAAGCTCACCGGACAAAAGCTCACCGGACTGAAGCTCACCGGACAAAAGCTCACCGGACAAAAGCTCACCCGTTTTTTGACAGACCCGGACAAAAGCTCACCCGTTTTTTGACAAACCCGGACAAAAGCTCACCTCGATTTTTTTTTTTTGCTACCCGGGCGAAACACGGGCTTAAATGAAGTGCGGACGCGATGGACATTGGACCATTTTTAGGAGAACTTGTACCCCATCCACCAATGAGTTGCGAATTTTTAAAAATACTTTGAAAGAACGGGTGTTGGGCCTTTTGGAAAAGTACAAGACAGGTAACCAATTTAGAAAACTGTACGGGATTTTAGATAGGCTCGCGTTCCTTCCACCACAGCTTGTTCCACAATAACTAACCACCAGGGAAAAGTCTACCGGTGACATCGTCTACCTGCTGGACTATTTTGATTGCACGTATGTCAACGGCCGCTTCCGTTATACTTCTGTTCAATCTGCGGCGGCACCCAGAGCGAATTCTTCCCTTCGCCTGACTCTGCGCCGATGACGACCGGAGTTTCCCCGATACGGTGGAATATGTACGACGCCATTCTTCAAGATAAAGACCGGATGAACAACACCTGCGAAGGATGGAGTACCGGGTTCCAGAAGTTCGTCGGCCACGCCCATCCAAGCGTCTTGAGGCCGATTAAATGCCTACAGCAAAATCAGGCGCTCGTTGCCACGGCACTGACACAAGCCCGGAGAGGTGAGCCCACAGTAAAGCGTGTGCGAAAAACCACTCTGCGACTGCATAATCATCTTAGAAATATTTGCGAGGGCTTACATGTACATCGAGATCTACCAAGACTGCTGGAGCTAGTAGGGGACTGCATTCGCTTCTAACCAATCGATAAATAAACTTGTTTCTATTCAAATCAACAAACCATGCGCCTGTCAGATTTAATTTATTGTTGCCTTTTTGTGTCGCACGCATGCACCTAAGTTGTCCGCACTCGTGTTAAGACCAACATGAAATTTTCTCGTGGTGAGCTTTTGTCCGGGTCTGTGAAAAAAATCGGTGAGCTTTTGTCCGGGTCTGTGAAAAAATGGGTGAGCTCTTGTCCGGTGAGCTTTTGTCCGGTGAGCTTCTGTCCGGTGAGCTTTTGTCCGGTGAGCTTTTGTCCGGGATTCGTTTTTTTTCCCCGCCTTTCACAAGTTGTTTTGTTTGCCCACGCTGCCCATGCATTCGCGACCTCGCTGCACCAGGATAGAAAAGTGCGTTCATTTCGAGGGCTTCTCGCTTCTCGTTCCAAAGTGCGAGGAGGAGGCGAGGGCAGGATGCCTTCATTATGCGCGCTTTGCTTAGGGAGGGCTTCTCCTTTTTTCTTTCTTATCTCCTTGCGCGCGGCGACACGCGACCCTGGAACCAAACTGCGTCGAGCAAGAAAAAGAAGAAAAAAAAAAGCTCCTCCCTATGTTTTTTCTTTTCTCTTAATTCCGTGGATTTTTTTTTTTTTGGCCATCTTTTGCAAGCTGTTTTGTTTTGCTTAGGCAAGGGCTTCACCGCTTCTCTTTCCTATCTTCTTGCGCTGCGGCGCGGGACGCGCGACCCAGAGACCAAACTGCGCTGTGCAAGAAAAAAAAAGAAAAAAAAAGCTTCTTTTTGTTTTGTTTTTTTCTTTTCTCTTGGTTCCGTGGACTGTTTTTTTTTTTTTTTAATTGCCTTTCGCAAGCTGTTTTGTTTTGCTTTGCTTAGGCGAGGGCCTCTCCGCTTCTCTTTCTTAACTCCTTGCGCGCGGCACGCTACCCAAAACACAAACTGCGCTGTACAAAAAAAAAAAGAAGCTTTTTTTATGCTTTATTTTTGCTTCCGTTGGATCTTTTTTTATTTTTTAACGCCTTTTACAAGGCGTTTTGTTCGCTCACGCTGCCCATGCATTCGCGACCTCGCTGCACCAGGATAGAAAAGTGCGTTCATTTCGCGCGCGTGGGGGGAGGGGGTCAAAATTTTGACGTCCGAGTTGGGGGTGCGTTTATTACGCGAGGAAAAAAAAAAGTCGAAATTTTGAGAGCCGACTTGGGGGTGCGTTCATTACGCGAGTGCGTTCATTGTGCGAGTAAATACGGTATTCGTAAAGTTCCGAAGAGAATAGTTACGGGGCGGTTACAGTGGTTACGGTAGGGTGGCCATCTTCTCTTAGGTCTCCCTGCCCATGGTTGTCGCCTGAATGTTCATTTAGGCTAAACACAACATTAATCACTCCATGTAATGTGATAGAACATAGCCATGATGTTCTTCTCTATGCCATGGATGTCATTGGCATGGCTCTTGATGGCCCAGCTCTAATAGTTAGTATTTTAATCAGGCCCTGTGTCAGTCGTCCTTTCCCGCTCATGAAGAGCTCACAATCTTTGCTCTTGTTCTTTTTGACGATGCTTCGTAGAGCCGTGTTCATCCTCTTCTTCTTCACGTGGTTTACACACTCTTGTTTCTTGATGGGTATAAACCCATACACTCTGTCCTCATTGAGGGCAGTGGATGCGTGGCTGTCTCCGTCACAAAGTACATTTGCGTAGCGAAGTTGGTGCTTCAAGTGCGGGTGCTTGAACACGGCCTTGGCTGCCACCACTTCCATCTGTCCAGAGTTCACATCAGTGTTCTTTTGGCATTCAGGCTTGGGCTCCTGGAGCCACTGCGGGTATTGGCCGTCACCAGGCTTTGGGCCAACGGAACAACCGTGGCAGTATTTGGATAGGACACAGTGGTCCAAGACCAGGCTTGAATAAAGTTCAATTACGCACCCCATCCCAACATGGCTACTGTGTCCCCTTGTCAACCCTGTTCCCTCATACATGACGTCAACGTTTCCCGGTGCACCGCCTAGCTTCCTGCTGATCTCTTCTACCTTCTGTGCACTTTCTGTCTCGATCTCTGTGGCTGCTGATGTGGTAGCAGGGTGGCTGTATTTCCTTTGCAGCCTGTGGTAGGACTTATAGTGAAGCCCTCGGTGGGAGATATCCATCCGGGAGAAGATGTCGTAGATTGCCGTTTGCTTTTTCCGAATGGACTGCACGGTCCCCAGAGCACGCATATTAACTTCAAAAGGGGTCGCCTTCTGTGCACCATCGTATCTTTGGGACGACCACTCACTGTTGATGATGCCACACACATCGCAAAAGAGTTGCATCTTTGTTGCAAATCCCAGGCAGTTGGCAGTCTCCACCCGAAGTCACATCATCCCGCACTGGCTGCAGTTGGCAGAAGAAAGAAGATAGTTGAGCAACCTTTTGTTCACTATAAAAAACGACGGTTCAGCATTCGTGTCATTGTCACTGTCGCCGCTGGTGTGGTTCAGGAGCTCCAATTTACGCTTTGTGACTGAAGCTGACGACAAAGCATTCAGCACATAGACCCTTTCTTTTCTCGTCGTGCGACTTCATCGCTATTCGGAGCTAGTGCCGAAATGCGCAACGGTATGTTGGACGCGGACGGAGATGCCGTAGCATCAGCGCTTGCGTCTTTCAACGAGGTGGTGTTCTCGTCAAGGTGCTTAGAAGAGGTCTCACTATCATCAGAGGCACACTGAAGAGCCAATCGTGGAACCGTTTCGGGAAAATCGGCGTCGTCAGAGACTTCCGCCGCCACAGGTAGCTTTGCGCTCTTAATACATGCTTTCCGGTGTCTCCCGTACTTGTGGAGTGTACGAAACAGTTACGCATACATCCTGATGCCGACCAGCCGGCGATTGCTGAAAAACGTCAACAAATTCAAACGTAACTCCTGTCTCTGAACGCCGTGGGAGGCCGAAGGACAACGAAGCTACATTGTTTGGAACATCTCCTCGACCTGCAAGCTGCATCTCAGTGACATCGCGACGCTGGAAATTTTAATCGTGGCATCAGCTTCATTTGTAATTTTTTCAATTGGTGCGCTTAGAATTTAGATATGCCAAATAGCATGCCAGGAAGAGTAAAGCCTGGGAATTCGGAAAATATAAAGGGTGACCCAAGTTACCAGGCTCAATCTAAAATGGACCGTAAATATCGACGCCTGCACGTTGCAGTCTAAACTTTTCGTCAAAGGTGTATTTCACAGGTCGGTTTTTTCTTGTAAAATTACGAAGCGTGAGCTCTCTTTCTGTAAAAAATAAGGCCAAGGAACTTGCCAGGGTCTACGGCGGGCGGCGACGCAGACGACCAAGTCAAGTAGCGGGGTGTGTTTGGCGTTCATATTGATAGGTGGCGCTACCTCCTTATCGCGACGGCTCGCGACCACCGTGGTTTATTAAAATGAACATAATCTTTTTGAAATCTACCTTTGGTTAAAAAAGAAATGCAAGACAGTACAAGCAAAACTTAAAGAAAAATAAAATGCATCTGCATAACAACGGCGCTTTTGCTGCCGACGGATTTCGTCTGCGTGTCGTCTGCTTACTTTCGCTGGTCGGCTGCACCTTCGAACGCTGCTCCCGACGCCATCTATCAATACGAACGCCAAACACACCCCGCTATTGAACCCCTGACATCTGCGTCGCTTATTTTTACAGAAAGAGAACTACGCTTTGTTATTTTACAAGAAAAAACGGATCTGTGAAATATCCCTTTGACGAAAAGTTCAGATTGCTACATGCAGGAGTCGATTTTTACGGTTCGTTTTAGATAGAGCCTGATGACTTGGGTCACCTTAAAGTCTAGTTTGGATAGCTAAAAAGATTGGCAAAGTACCCCTTAGCCACACGCTTAAGGCAGCTGAGGGACGGTTAATGGAGCGTAGGGAGGGTATCATACATAGGATTCCCTCATGATGTGGTAAAGCGGATATGAGCCAGTCAGACCCAAGCATATATGATGGGCTGAGGGAATGGGCGTCTTTGCCTCAATGCGGTCTGATGGTCCATCGTGCCGGATGCATGCCAACTTTTAAAACACGCTATTGCCTTAGTGCGACACTAAAGTCAGAAGATACGGGGTTCTTCTTTAATGTCGAGCAAGCATGTCATGTGTATTAGCACTCCTTCAGTTGCCTCCTATGAATCTCGTCTGGCATATCTAAGATGGTTTCAAGTGCGTGCATAGGGCTCAGTGATGCGGCAACTCTTGTGGGTGCGTGTTGTTTCCATCAAAGTTGTAATTACCCGATTCTAACGCGCCCCGATTCTAGCGCGCATGGTTGAAAAAACCACGAGACTGCGGGTAAACGACACAACACTAAAAAGTCTCTATATAGAGACTTTTTAGGATTCCCTCATGATGTGGTAAAGCGGATATGAGCCAGTCAGACCCAAGCATATATGACGGGCTGAGGGAATGGGCGTCTTTGCCTCAATGCGGTCTGATGGTCCATCGTGCCGGATGCATGCCAACTTTTAAAAACACTATTGCTCAGGTGACACTAAAGTCAGAAGATACGGGGTTCTTCTTTAAAGGGGCACTGACACCCCAAAGGTCGTATTTTTTTATTGTCTGACACTGACACCCCAACCTTCTTGCTTTGATCGATGACGCCAAAAATCAGGAAATTTAGAAGCTTTGTAGGCGACATTTCTATAACATTTAATAACGGTAATCATAAAACATGCAATTGCTAACGCACTACGGCCCCTTTTTGAAATACCAAAAATCAGAGTTCGGTGAGATTTCCTTCCTAGATTTGAGTCCTCTCTCAGAAAACTCTCGAGCAGAAGGCGAGTCGGCGAAGAAACCGCTTTTTTCCCCCGCGCCGGTTCCCTTCTATCCCGCCAGCTCGCCTTCCTTGCATCGGGTCAGCGGGGTCCGAGAGAAAGTCGAGTCGCAGTGAGACCGCAAAATTTGACTGACTGCACTGGCAGGGATCGCGTTGGAACTTCAAATCTCTGCATTTGGAAATTGTTTTTTTTAATTCACAAATACTGAATTTCCAAGCCAATTTTGAGGTAATGTCCCGGTACCGTTTTAAATCGTTTCGGATAATAAAAAAAGATAAAATGATTTTGATGTGTCAGTGCCCCTTTAATGTCGAGCAAGTATGTCATGTGTATTAGCACTCCTTCAGTTGCCTCCTCTGAATCTCGTCTGGCATATCTAAGATGGTTTCAAGTGCGTGGATAGGGCTCAGTGATGCGGCAACTCTTGTGGGTGCGTGTTGTTTCCATCAAAGTTGTAATTACCCGATTCTAACGCGCCCCGATTCTAACGCGCATGGTTGAAAAAACCACGAGACTGCGGGTAAACGATTAATAACACTAAAAAGTCTCTATATAGAGACTTTTTAGGATTCCCTCATGATGTGGTAAAGCGGATATGAGCCGTCAGACCTAAGCATATATGACGGGCTGAGGGAATGGGCATCTTTGCCTCACGGCCTGATGGTCCATCGTGCCGGATGCATGCCAACTTTTAAAAACACTATTGCCTTAGTGCGACACTAAAGTCAGAAGATACGGGGTTCTTTCTTTAATGTCGAGCAAGCATGTCATGTGTATTAGCACTCCTTCAGTTGCCTCCTCTGAATCTCGTCTGGCATATCTAAGATGGTTTGGTGCGTGGATAGGGCTCAGTGATGTAAACTCTTGTGGGTGCGTGTTGTTTCCATCAAAGTTGTAATTACCCGATTCTAACGCGCCCCGATTCTAACGCGCATGGTTGAAAAAACCACTTAGACCAATGCGGGTAAACGATACTAACATCACATAAAAAGTCTCTATATAGACTTTTTAGGATTCCCTCATGATGTGGTAAAAGCGGATAAGGAGCCAGTCAGACCCAAGCATATATGACGGGCTGAGGGAATGGGCATCTTTGCCTCAATGCGGTCTGATGGTCCATCGTCGGATGTATGCTGTCTCGAAAAACACTATTGCCTTAGTGCGACACTAAAGTCAAAGATACGGGGTTCTTCTTAATGTCGAGCAAGCATGTCATGTGTATTAGCACTCCTTCAGTTGCCTCCTCTGGAATCTCGTCTGGCATATCTAAGATGGTTTCAAGTGCGTGGATAGGGCTCAGTGATGCGGCAACTCTTGTGGGTGCGTGTTGTTTCCATCAAAGCTGTAATTACCCGATTCTAACGCGCCCCCGATTCTAACGCGCATGGTTGAAAAAAACCACGAGACTGCGGGTAAACGACACAACACTAAAAAGTCTCTATATAGAGACTTTTTAGGATTCCCCTCATGATGTGGTAAAGCGGATATGAGCCAGTCAGACCGAAGTATATATGGATGAGCAGCTGAGGAATGGGCATCTTTGCCCCCAATGCGGTCTGATGGTCCATCGTGCCGGATGCATGCCAACTTTTAAAAAACACTATTGCCTTAGTGCGATACTAAAGTCAGAAGATACGGGGTTCTTCTTTTAATGTCGAGCAAGCATGTCATGTGTATTAGCATCTCCTTCAGTTGCCTCTCTTGAATCTCTGCCTGGCATATCTAAGATGGTTTCAAGTGCGTGGATAGGGCTCAGTGATGCGGCAACTTTGTGGGTGCGTGTTGTTCTTAATGTGTTGTAATTACCCGATTCTAACGCGCCCCCGATTCTAACGCGCATGGTTGAAAACCACGAGACTGCGGGTAAATCGACACTCAAAAAGTCTCTATAGAGACTTTTAGGACTCCTCATGATGTGGTAAAGCGGATATGAGCCAGTCAGACCCAAGCATATATGATATTGAGGGAATGGGCATCTTGCCTCAATGCGGTCTGATGGTCCATCGTGCCGGATGCATGCCAACTTTTTAAAAACACTATTGCCTTAGTGCGACACTAAAGTCAGAAGATACGGGGTTCTTCTTTTAATGTCGAAAAGCATGTCATGTGTATTAGCACTCCTTCAGTTGCCTCCTCTGAATCTCAGTCTGGCATATCTAAGATGGTTTCAAGTGCGTGGATAGGGCTCAGTGATGCTGCAACTCTGTGGGTGCGTGTTGTTTCCATCAAAAGTTGTAATTACCCGATTCTAACGCGCCCCCGATTCTAACGCGCATGGTTGAAACCACGAGACTGCGGGTAACGACACAACATCAAAAGTCTCTATATAGAGACTTTTAGATCTCCCTCATGATGTGGTAAAGCGGATATGAGCCAGTCAGACCCAAGCATATATGACGGGCTTATGGGAATGGGCATCTTTGCCTCAATGCGGTCTGATGGTCCATCGTGCCGGATGCATGCCAACTTTTAAAAACACTATTGCCTTAGTGCGACACTAAAGTCAGAAGATACGGGGTTCTTCTTTAATGTCGAGCAAGCATGTCATGTGTATTACACTCCTTCAGTTGCCTCCTCTGAATCTCGTCTGGCATATCTAAGATGGTTTCAAGTGCGTGCATATGGCTCAGTGATGCGGCAATCCTCTTGTGGGTGCGTGTTGTTTCCATCAAAGTTGTAATTACCCGATTCTAACGCGCCCGATTCTAACGCGCATGGTTGAAAAAACCACTATGACTGCGGGTAAACGACACAACACTAAAAAGTCTCTATATAGAGACTTTTAGGATTCCCTCATGATGTGGTAAAGCGGATATGAGCCAGTCAGACCAAGCATATATGACGGGCTGAGGGAATGGGCATCTCAGCCTCAATGCGGTCTGATGGTCCATCGTGCCGGATGTATTAACTTTTAAAAACACTATTGCCTTAGTGTGCTAATAATTAAAGTCAGAAGATACGGGGTTCTTCTTTAATGTCGAGCAAGCATGTCATGTGTATTAGCACTTCAGTTGCCTCCCTCTGAATCTCGTCTGGCATATCTAAGATGGTTTCAAGTGCCAGTGCATAGGGCTCAGTGATGCGGCAACTCTTGTGGGTGCGTGTTGTTTCCATCAAAGCTTTGTAATTACTCTCCGATTCTAACGCGCCCCCGACTCTAACGCGCACGGTTGAAAAAAACCACGAGACTGCGGGTAAACGACATAACACTAAAAAGTCTCTATATAGAGACTTTTAGATTCCCTCATGATGTGGTAAAGCGGATATGAGCCAGTCAGATCCAAGCATATATGACGGGCTGAGGGAATGGGCGTCTTTGCCTTCAATGCGGTCTGATGGTCCATCGTGCCGGATGCATGCCAACTTTTAAAAACACTATTGCCTTAGTGCGACACTAAAGTCAGAAGATACGGGGTTCTTCTTTAATGTCGAGCAAGCATGTCATGTGTATTAGCACTCCTTCAGTTGCCTCCTATGAATCTCGTCTGGCATATCTAAGATGGTTTCAAGTGCGTGCATAGGGGCTCAGTGATGCGGCAACTCTTGTGGGTGCGTGTTGTTTCCATCAAAGCTGTAATTACCCGATTCTAACGTCCCCGATTCTAACGCGCATGGTTGAAAAAACCACGAGACTGCGGGTAAATCCATTAATAACACTAAAAGTCTCTATATAGAGACTTTTAGGATCCCCTCATGATGTGGTAAAGCTGATATGAGCCAGTCAGATCCAAGCATATATGACGGGCTGAGGGAATGGGCGTCTTTGCCTCAATGCGGTCTGATGGTGCATCGTGCCGGATGCATGCCAACTTTTAAAAACACTATTGCCTTAGTGCGACACTAAAGTCAGAAGATACGGGGTTCTTCTTTAATGTCGAGCAAGCATGTCATGTGTATTAGCACCCCCTCAGTTGCCTCCTCTGAATCTCGTCTGGCATATCTAAGATGGTTTCAAGTGCGTGCATATGGCTCAGTGATGCGGCAACTCTTGTGGGTGCGTGCTGTTTCCATCAAAGTTGTACCTACTCCGATTCTCTAACGCGCCCCCGATTCTAACGCGCATGGCTGAAAAACCACGAGACTGCGGGTAAACGACACAACACTAAAAAGTCTCTATATAGAGACTTTTTAGGATTCCCTCATGATGTGGTAAAAGCGGATATGAGCCAGTCAGACCCAAGCATATATGACGGGCTGAGGGAATGGGCATCTTTGCCTCAATGCGTCTGATGGTCCATCGTGCCGGGATGCATGCCAACTTTTTAAAAACACTATTGCCTTAGTGCGACACTAAAGTCAGAAGATACGGGGTTCTTCTTTAACGTCGAGCAAGCATGTCATGTGTATTAGCACTCCCTTCAGTTGCCTCCTCTGAATCTCGCCTGGGCATATCTAAGATGGTTTCAAGTGCGTGCATAGGGCTCAGTGATGCGGCAACTCTTGTGGGTGCGTGTTGCTTCCATCAAAGTTGTAATTACCCGATTCTAACGCGCCCCGATTCTAACGCGCATGGTTGAAAAAACCACGAGACTGCGGGTAAACGCACACAACACTAAAAAGTCTCTATATAGAGACTTTTTTAGGATTCCCTCATGATGTGGTGTAAAGCGGATATGAGCCAGTCAGACCCAAGCATATATGACGGGCTGAGGGAAATGGGCATCTTTGCCTCAATGCGGTCTGATGGTCCATCGTGCCGGATGCATGCCAACTTTTAAAAACACTATTGCCTTAGTGCGACACTAAAGTCAGAAGATACGGGGTTCTTCTTTAATGTCGAGCAAGCATGCTCGCGTGTATTAGCACTCCTTCAGTTGCCTCCTCTGGAATCTCGTCTGGCATATCTAAGATGGTTTCAAGTGCGTGCATAGGGCTCAGTGATGCTGGCAACTCTTGTGGGTGCGTGTTGTTTCCATCAAAGTTGTAATTACCCGATTCTAACGCGCCCCCGATTCTAACGCGCATGGTTGAAAAACCACGGGATTGCGGGTAACGCATTATTAACACTAAAAGTCTCTATATAGAGACTTTTTAGGATTCCTCATGATGTGGTAAAGCGGATATGAGCCAGTCAGATCCAAGCATATATGACGGGCTGAGGGAATGGGGCGTCTTTGCTCAATGCGGTCTGATGGTCCATCGTGCCGGATGGCTGGACCTTTAAAAACACTATTGCCTTAGTGCGACACTAAAGTCAGAAGATGCGGGTTCTTCTTTAATGTCGAGCAAGCATGTCATGTGTATTAGCACTCCTTTCAGTTGCCTCCTCTGAATCTCGTCTGGCATATCTAAGATGGTTCTAAAGTGCGTGCATAGGGCTCAGTGATGCGGCAACTCTTGTGGGTGCGTGTTGTTTCCATCAAAGTTGTAATTACCCGATTCTAACGCGCCCCCGATTCTAACGCGCATGGTTGAAAAACCACGAGACTGCGGGTAAACGACACAACACTAAAAAGTCTCTATATAGAGACTTTTTAGGATTCCTCATGATGTGGTAAAGTTGATATGAGCCAGTCAGATCCAAGCATATATGACGGGCTGAGGGAATGGGCGTTCTTGCCTCAATGCGGTCTGATGGTCCATCGTGCCGGATGCATGCCAACTTTTAAAACACTATTGCCTTAGTGCTGACACTAAAGTCAGAAGATACGGGGTTCTTCTTTTTAATGTCGAGCAAGCATGTCATGTGTATTAGCACCTCCTTCAGTTGCCTCCTATGAATCTCTGTCTGGCATATCTAAGATGGTTTCAAGTGCGTGCATAGGGCCTCAGTGATGCGGCAACTCTTGTGGGTGCGTGTTGTTTCCATCAAAGTTGTAATTACCCCGATTCTAACGCGCCCCGATCTCTAACGCGCATGGTTGAAAAAACCACGAGACTGCGGGTAACGACACACTAAAAAGTCTCTATATAGAGACTTTTTTAGGATTCCCTCATGATGTGGTAAAGCGGATATGAGCCAGTCAGACCCATATTTATGACGGGCTGAGGGAATGGGCATCTTTGCCTCAATGCGGTCTGATGGTCCATCGTGCCGGGATGCATGCCAACTTTTAAAAACACTATTGCCTTAGTGCGACACTAAAGTCAGAAGATACGGCGCCCCTTCTTCTTTAATGTCGAGCAAGCATGTCATGTATTTAGCACTCCTTCAGTCGCCTCCTATGAATCTCGTCTGGCATATCTGAGATGTGTTTCAAGTGCGTGCATAGGGCTCAGTGATGCGGCAAACTCTTTGTGGGTGCGTGTTGTTTCCATCAAAGTTGTAATTACCCGATTCTAACGCGCCCCCGATTCTAACGCGCATGGTTGAAAAAACCTTAGACTGCGGGTAAACGCACATTAACACTCAAAAAGTCTCTCTATAGAGACTTTTAGGATTCCCTCATGATGTGGTAAAGCGGATATGAGCCAGTCAGATCCAAGCATATATGACGGGCTGAGGGAATGTGGGCGTCTTTGCCTCAATGCGGTCTGATAGTCCATCGTGCCGGATGCATGCCAACTTTTTAAAAACACTATTGCCCTTAGTGCGACACTCAAAGTCAGAAGATACGGGGTTCTCTTTAATGTCGAGCAAGCATGTCATGTGTATTAGCATCCTTCAGTTGCCTCCTCTGAATCTCGTCTGGCATATCTAAGATGGTTTCAAGTGCGTGTATAGGGCTCAGTGTGATGCGGCAACTCTTGTGGGTGCGTGTTGTTTCCATCAAAGTTGTAATTACCCGACATCTTAACGCGCCCCCGATTCTAACGCGCATGGTTGAAAAACCACGAGACTGCGGGTAAACGACACAACACTAAAAAAGTCTCTATATAGAGACTTTTTAGGATTCCTCATGATGTGGTAGTGATATGAGCCAGTCAGATCCAAGCATATATGACGGGCTGAGTGGAATGCGTCTTTGCCTCAATGCGGTCTGATGGTCCATCGGCCGGATGCATGCCAACTTTTAAAAACACTATTGCCTTAGTGCGACACTAAAGTCAGAAGATACGGGGTTCTTCTTAATGTCGAGCAAGCATGTCATGTGTATTATATACCTTCAGTTGCCTCCTCTGAATCTCGTCTGGCATATCTAAGATGGTTTCAAGTGTGTGCATATGGCTCAGTGAGTGTGGTACCCTTGTGGGTGCGTGTTGTTTCCATCAAAGTGGTAATTACCCGCTCCTAACGCGCCCCGATTCTAACGCATGGTTGAAAAAACCACAGACTGCGGGTAAACGATTAATACTCAAAACTTTATATAGAGACTTTTTAGGATTCCCTCATGATGTGGTAAAGCGGATATGAGCCAGTCAGACCCAAGCATATATGACGGGCTGAGGGAATGGGCATCTCGCCTCAATGCGGTCTGATGGTCCATCGTGCCGGATGCATGCCAACTTTTAAAAACACTATTGCCTTAGTGCGACACTAAAGTCAGAAGATACGGGGTTCTTTCTTTAATGTCGAGCAAGCATGTCATGTGTATTAGCACTCCCTTCAGTTGCCTCCTCTGAATCTCGTCTGGCATATCTAAGATGGTTTCAAGTGCGTGCATATGGCTCAGTGGGGATGCGGTAACCGGGTGCGTGTTGTTTCCATCAAAGTTGTAATTACCCGATTCTAACGCGCCCCCGATTCTAACGCGCATGGTTGAAAAAACCTTGAGACTGCGGGTAAACGACACACTAAAAAGTCTCATAGGAGACTTTTTTAGGATTCCCCATGATGTGGTAAAGCGGATATGAGCCAGTCAGATCCAAGCATATATGACGGGCTGAGGGAATGGGCTTCTTGCCTCAATGTCTGATGGTCCATCGTGCCAGATGCATGCCAACTTTTAAAACACTATTGCCTTAGTGCGACACTAAAGTCAGAAGATACGGGGTTCTTCTTTAATGTCGAGCAAGCATGGTATTCAGCATTCTTCAGTTGCCTCCTCTGAATCTCGTCTGGCATATCTAAGATGGTTTCAAAGTGCGTGCATAGGGCTCAGTGATGTGGCAACTCTGTGGGTGTGTGGTTACTCTATCAAAGTTGTAATTACCCGATTCTAACGCGCCCCCGATTCTAACGCGCATGGTTGAAAAAAACCACGCATCGCGGGTAAACGACACAACACTAAAAAAGTCTCTATATAGAGACTTTTTAGGATTCCTCATGATGTGGTAAAGCGATATGAGCCAGTCAGACCCAAGCATATATGACGGGCTGAGGGAATGGGCTTTGCCTCACGTGCTCCGTTGATGGTCCATCGTGCTGGATGCATGCCAACTTTTAAAAACGCTATTGCCTTAGTGCGACACTAAAGTCAGAAGATACGGGGTTCTTCTTTTACTGCCGAGCAAGCATGTCATGTGTATTAGCACTCCTTCAGTTGCCTCCTCTGAATCTCGTCTGGCATATCTTTAAGATGGTTTCAAGTGCCAGTGCATAGGGCTCAGTGATGCGGGCAAACTCTTGTGGGTGCGTGTTGTTTCCATCAAAGTTGTGAATACTCCGATTCTAACGCGCCCCCGATTCTAACAGCGCATGGTTGAAAAAAACCACGAGACTGCGGGTAAATCGACACAATACCAAAAGTCTCTATATAGAGACTTTTTAGGATTCCCTCATGATGTGGTAAAGCGGATATGAGCCAGTCAGACCCAAGCATATATGACGGGCTGAGGGAATGGGCGTTTCCTTTGCTCTCAATGCGGTCTGATGTCCATCGTGCTGATGCATGCCAACTTTTAAAACGCTATTGCCTTAGTGCGACACTAAAGTCAGAAGATACGGGGTTCTTCTCTTAATGTCGAGCAAGCATGTCATGTGTATTAGCACTCCTTCAGTTGCCTCCTCTGGAATCTCGTCTGGCATATCTAAGAGTGAGCTGCAAGTGCGTGCATAGGGGCTCAGTGATGCGGCAACTCTGTGGGTGCGTGTTGTTTCCATCAAAGCTGTAATTACCCGATTCTAACGTCCCCGATTCTAACGCGCATGGTTGAAAAAACCACGAGACTGCGGGTAAACGATATTAACACTAAAAAGTCTCTATATAGAGACTTTTTAGGATTCCCTCATGATGTGGTAAAGCGGATATGAGCCAGTCAGACCCAAGCATATATGACGGGCTGAGGGAATGGGCGTCTTGCCTCAATGCGGTCTGATGGTCCATCGTGCCGGATGCATGCCAACTTTTTAAAACACTATTGCCTTAGTGCGACACTAAAGTCAGAAGATACGGGGTTCTTCTTTAATGTCGAGCAAGCATGTCATGTGTATTAGCACCCCCTCAGTTGCCTCCTCTGAATCTCGTCTGGCATATCTAAGATGGTTTCAAGTGCGTGCATATGGCTCAGTGATGCGGCAACTCTTGTGGGTGCGTGTTGTTTCCATCAAAGTTGTACTTACCCGATTCTCTAACGCGATCCCCGATTCTAACGCGCATGGTTGAAAAACCACGAGACTGCGGGGTAAACGATACAACACTAAAAAGTCTCTATAGAGACTTTTTAGGATTCCCTCATGATGTGGTAAAGCGGATATGAGCCAGTCAGATCCAAGCATATATGACGGGGTCAGAGGGAATGGGCGTCTTTGCCTCAATGCGGTCTGATGGTCCATCGTGCCGGATGCATGCCAACTTTTAAAAACACTATTGCCTTAGTGCTTGACAACTAAAGTCAGAAGATACGGGGTTCTTCTTTAACGTCGAGCAAGCATGTCATGTGTATTAGCACTCCCTTCAGTTGCCTCCTCTGAATCTCTCGTCTGGCATATCTAAGATGGTTTCAAGTGCGTGCATAGGGCTCAGTGATGCGGCAACTCTTGTGGGTGCGTGTTGTTTCCATCAAAGTTGTAATTACCCGATTCTAACGCGCCCCGATTCTAACGCGCATGGTTGAAAAACCACGAGACTGCGGGTAAACGACACTAAAGTCTCTATATAGAGACTTTTTAGGATTCCCTCATGATGTGGTAAAAGCGGATATGAGCTGTCAGACCCAAGCATATATGACGGGCTGAGGGAATGGGTACCTTGCCTCTAATGCGGTCTGATGGTCCATCGTGCCGGATGCATGCCAACTTTTAAAAACACTATTGCCTTAGTGCGACACTAAAGTCAGAAGATACGGGGTTCTTCTTTAATGTCGAGCAAGCATGTCATGTGTATTAGCACTCCTTCAGTTGCCTCCTCTGAATCTCGTCTGGCATATCTAAGATGGTTTCAAGTGCGTGCATAGGGCTCAGTGATGCGGCAAACTCTTGTGGGTGCGTGTTGTTTCCATCAAAGTTGTAATTACCCGATTCTAACGCGCCCCCGATTCTAACGCGCATGGTTGAAAAAACCACGAGACTGCGGGTAAACGACACAACACTAAAAAGTCTCTATATAGAGACTTTTTAGGATTCCCTTAAGATAAAAGCTGATATGAGCCAGTCAGACCCAAGCATATATGACGGGCTGAGGGAATGGGCATCTTTGCCTAATGCGGTCTGATGGTCCATCGTGCTGATGCATGCCAACTTTTAAAAAACACTATTGCCTTAGTGCGACACTAAAGTCAGAAGATACGGGTTCTTCTTTAATGTCGAGCAAGCATGTCATGTGTATTAGCACTCCTTTCAGTTGCCTCCTCTGAATCTCGTCTGGCATATCTAAGATGGTTTCACAAGTGCAGAGCAGGGGGCCTGACAGGGATGCGGCAACTCTTGTGGGTGCGTGTTGTTTCCATCAAAGTTGTAATTACCCGATTCTAACGCGCCCCCGATTCTAACGCGCATGGTTGAAAAAACCACGAGACTGCGGTGACACAACACTAAAAAGTCTCTATATAGAGACTTTTTAGGATTCCCTCATGATGTGGTAAAGCGTGATATGAGCCAGTCAGATCCAAGCATATATGACGGGCTGAGGGAATGGGCGTCTTTGCCTCAATGCGGTCTGTCAGTCCATCGTGCCGGATGCATGCCAACTTTAAAAACACTATTGCCTTAGTGCTGACACTCAAGTCAGAAGATACGGGGTTCTTCTTTTTAATGTCGAGCAAGCATGTCATGTGTATTAGCACTCCTTCAGTTGCCTCCTCTGGAATCTCTGCTCTGGCATATCTAAGATGGTTTCAAGTGCGTGCATAGGGCTCAGTGATGCGGCAACTCCTTGTGGGTGCAGTGTTGTTTCCATCAAAGTTGTAATTACCCCGATTCTAACGCGCCCTCGACTTCTAACGCGCATGGTTGAAAAAACCACGCAGACTGCGTGGTAAACGACACAACACTAAAAAAGTCTCTATATAGAGACTTTTTAGGATTCCTCATGATGTGTAAAGCGGATATGAGCCAGTCAGATCCAAGCATATATGACGGGCTGAGGAATGGGCGGCCTTTGCCTCAATGCGGTCTGATGGTCCATCGTGCCGGATGCATGCCAACTTTTAAAAACACTATTGCCTTAGTGCGACACTAAAGTCAGAAGATACGGCTCCCCTTCTTCTTTAATGTCGAGCAAGCATGTCATGTGTATTAGCACTCCTTCAGCTGCCTCCTATGAATCTCGTCTGGCATATCTAAGATGGTTTCAAGTGCGTGCATAGGGCTCAGTGATGCGGCAACTCTTGTGGGTGCGTGTTGTTTCCATCAAAGTTGTAATTACCCGATTCTAACGCGCCCCTGATTCTAACGCGCATGGTTGAAAACCACGAGACTGCGGGTAACGCATATTAACACTAAAAAGTCTCTAGAGACTTTAGACTTCTCATGATGTAGTAAAGCGGATATGAGCCAGTCGACTCCAAGCATATATGACGGGCTGAGGGAATGGCATCTTTGCCTCAATGCTGTCTGATGGTCCATCGTGGCCGGATGCATGCCAACTTTTAAAACACTATTGCCTTAGTGCGACACTAAAGTCAGAAGATACGGGGTTCTTCTTTAATGTCGAGCAAGCATGTCATGTGCTATATTCTTCCTGTTGCCTCCCTCTGAATCTGCTTGGCGTGTCTAAGATGGTTTCCAAGTGCGTGCATATGGCTCAGTGATGTACCAACCTTGTGGGTGCGTGCGCTCCATCAAAGTTGTAATTACCCGATTCTAACGCGCCCCGATTCTAACGCGCATGGTTGAAAACCTTGAGACTGCGGTAGGTAAACGATACAACACTAAAAAGTCTCTATATAGAGACTTTTTAGGATTCCCTCATGATGTGGTAAAGCGGATATGAGCCAGTCAGACTCAAGCATATATGACGGGCTGAGGGAATGGGCATCTTTGCCTCAATGCGGTCTGATGGTCCATCGTGCCGGATGCATGCCAACTTTTAAAAACACTATTGTAGCCTTAGTGCGATGTTAAAGTCAGAAGATACGGGGTTCTTTCTTTAATGTCGATAAGCATGTCATGTATTAGCACTTCCTGTTGCTCTCCTGAAGGTCTGGCATATCTAAGATGGTTTCAAGTGCGTGCATATGGCCTGGTGATGCGGCAACTCTTGTAGGCAGAAAGGTTTCCATCAAAGTTGTAATTACCTCGATTCTAACGCTCTGATTCTAACGCGCATGGTTGAAAAAAAAACCTTGAGACCGTGGTAACGACACAACACTAAAAAGTCTCTATATAGAGACTTTTTAGGATTCCCTCATGATGTGGTAAAGCTGATAAGGCTACCAGTCAGATCCAAGCATATATGACGGGCTGAGGAATGGGCTCTTCTTGCCTCAATGCGGTCTGATGGTCCATCGTGCCGGATGCATGCCAACTTTTAAAAACACTATTTTAGTGCGACACTAAAGTCAGAATATACTGGTTTCTTCTTAATGCCGAGCAAGCATGTCATGTGTATTAGCACTCCTTCAGTTGCCTCCTCTACTCCGTCTGGTGCATGGCCTAAGATGTGAGCTTGTAAGTGCGTGCATAGGGCTCAGTGATGCGGCAATCCTTGTGGGTGCGTGTTGTTTCCATCAAAGTTGTAATTACCCGATTCTAACGCGCCCCGATTCTAACGCGCATGGTTGAAAAAAACCACGAGACTGCGGGTAAACGATACAACACTAAAAGTCTCTATATAGAGACTTTTTAGATTCCCTCATGATGTGGTAAAAGCGGATATGAGCCGGTCAGACCCAAGCATATATGACGGGGCTGAGGGAATGGGCTGTCTTTGCCTCAATGCGGTCTGATGGTCCATCGTGCCGGATGCATGCCAACTTTTAAAACGCGACTACGTTGCCTTAGTGCGACACTAAAGTCAGAAGATACGGGGTTCTTCTTTTTAATGTCGAGCAAGCATGTCATGTGTATTAGCACTCCTTCAGTTGCCTCCTCTGAATCTCGTCTGGCATATCTAAGATGGTTTCAAGTGCGTGCATAGGGCTCAGTGATGCGGCAACTCTTGTGGGTGCGTGTTGTTTCCATCAAAGTTGTAATTACCCGACAACGACCGCGCCCGATTCTAACGCGCATGCGTTGAAGAAAACCACGAGACTGCGGGTAAACTAGACACTTAACAGCAAAAAGTCTCTATATAGAGACTTTTTAGGATTCCCTCATGATGTGGTAGCGGATACGAGCCAGTCAGGGCCAAGCATAGGTGACGGGCTGAGGGAATGGGCGTCTTTGCCTCAATGCGGTCTGATGGTCCATCGTGCCGGATGCATGCCAACTTCTTAAAACACTGCTGCTTTTGTGTGACACTAAAGTCAGAAGATGCGGGGTTCTTCTTTAATGTCGAGCAAGCATGTCATGTGTATTAGCACTCCTTCAGTTGCCTCCTTGAATCTCGTCTGGCATATCTAAGATGGTTTCAAGTGCGTGCATAGGGCTCAGCGATGCGGCAACTCTTGTGGGTGCGTGTTGTTTCCATAAAGTTGTAAGTAGCTCACGGTGGGTTGCCTCTCTCCTACTTGTTTATTATTTTTGCTGCTTTAAGCCCCACAGTATGCACTACCAACTAGCCCAAGTACATACTCTTCTGTGCATTAAGATTCTCATATCAATCATAAAGACAACCAGTTATTTTCTGAGTCGTCATTAGCTTAACAGGGACAGAAAGTTAATTTTTTGATGCGGACGTATCTTTCTAAATTGTTGAAGGAATTGCTTAACAAAATTAAGTTTTCAGTGCCTAGTGGTGCGTGGTATGTGTGCTTAGACAGGAAGTAGTCTGCCTGGCATCTCATGTCTCCTTTTGTATATTTCTGATTTTTGAATATTGATATCAGTATAAAAGTATTTGAATATGTGGTGCAAGCTTTCAGTTCACATAGTTTCGAACAATGTTTCACTCCTTCACGGATGTGACCTTTCTAATGAATGGCAAAATTAATTTTGTAACTAGGGATCCTTGAATATTCGGGGCATCTGCAGAATTATTATCGCGATTAATAAAAATAAAGGAGCCAACGTAGCTACGGGGCCACCAGAGTGGGTCTAGATAGCTGGTTTGAGCACACTAAACAATTTTTCTCTGAACCTCAGTAAAACATTTTGATTTTGGGGAACATGGTAAAGATGCAAACAGTGAACAAAATAGGCTACTCCTCCTTGGGTACTAATCATAACTATTGCCCTCCATTCATTTCATTTATTTTCTCCGTGTGTAGGGCCCAATGGGGCATTACACAAGGGGGATGTGAGCAAACAGCATAGTACAATAATCTGAAACACAAAAACTAAGCAAAACAAAAGTAATAAAAAGGCTTGAGGTACACCTAAGCACTTCTTATGAGTTGGGAATGTGAAAGCATGTACATCATTCTTCCGCTCCACGTGTTGGTGCGTGTCATGGTCCGGTGCAGGGCAGTTTCTTCGACCGCTGCCAGCCAATGGGATTGAAGCCAAAATCCACCAGCTGTTACTCCGCCGCTTTGGTGTCGGGGAATTCCGGGTGCTGTTGGCTAGCTTTGCACGTGGTTTCAAAGCTGGGAGCTGGCTTGACTTGGAGAAAGGATTTAAGTTGCCGTTTGGCGCGGTTTCAAAGCTGATCACGTCTGCTCGCTCCTTGAGACAGTTAATGCTTTCGCATTAAAAAGTGCATAGCAGCGACAATCTAATAGGACAGTGGTGGTTAGCAGAGGTGTAAGGTTTCCGACTGGCAGAGAATGGATGGGTCTGAAATAAGTACTATTTCCTCGGGGAGGGAGGTCCAGATGGTTACAGCTTCTGCGAAAAATGAGGTATTAAAGGCAGTGTTTTGCTCTGTTATACGCTTGATGCACGATATCCTATCTGGTGATAAAAGAAGGGCGTCATATGGACTTGCGTTTTTGTGTGCAAAATCTGTGTATGAGACACATTTGAGAAGTTAGTCTCGCAGTCAGGTAGTAATGGAAGTTCTAAGGCTTTTTCAAGTTGCGTTACACTGACGTCGGAGGAATATATGTTGATGTAATAAATCAAGCTGCACGGCTTTTGGATTGCTTCGAGGTTATCGGCGAGGGAGTGCTCGTGAGGGATGCCAGATGGACGATGTATATTTTAGTTTTGGACGGACAAATATTACGTAGGCTCAGTTTTTTCAGGTGACAGGGTGTTGATTTCAGATGGCATTATAAGTACCTGAGGGTGCGTGATGCTTCATCTGTAACAATGTTGGTATCCATGAGAGAGAGAGCCAAATGAACGCCGAGGTACTTATATAATGATGCAGTGCCGATTACAACGCCGCTTAGAGAGTATCGATAAATATAGTAGATTTTTCTCGCGTGAATAATATAAGTTTGCTTTCCTCGTGGTTAAGAGGCATAAGCCATTTATTGCACCGAGCGCCATGTCGTGTTAGGTCATTTTGTAGAGTAAGATTATCGGAGAGATTTGAGGCCAGATGGTGAGTGATGCAGTCGTCGGCGAACAGTCCGATTTTTTAATTGATGCCACGCGGAAGGTCGTTTATGTGTATAAGAGATAAAAATGGGGAAAGTCACATGTCCCGGGGTACACCTGAAGTTGCGTCTGCGAGGGGTCATTGAATGAAAAACATTTCTGTCCAAAATTTTCCCATTCAAAAACATTTCTGTCAAAAATTTTCATTCAAGTCTGCAAGGGGTCATTTATGATTCTTAGCTATTGTGAGGTGTACTCAGTAAGTGAGAAAATTATGAATCCAGGAGATGATGGCTGTGTCAAGGTCAAGCATCGAAAGCTTAGGAGAGAAGACGATCTATGTGTGTAATCGACGAAAGCCTTGGAAAAACCGAAAATATGGCATCTGTTTGATAGTTGTTATTTGTGTTAACACGCAAGTCACGAGTACATTCGGCAAGTTGGGTTTCACAATAAAGGATTTTTAGAAAGCCTCATGGATGAGGTAAAAGAAATTAATCGAGTTAAGGTGATTGATTACGCTGGAGCTGAGAGTATATGTTCCAGAAGTTTCGATGGAACGCTAGTTAAAGAAATTGGACGGTAATTAGCCTTTTTATGGACAGGACTATCCTCCTAATTTTCCACCTTTTGGACTATGACCAGTGGAGAGATTGGGAAAAAAATTAAGCTGAGAAATGAACTTGCCATTACAGTAATCCCTTGTTATAATGAAATTGCATTTTTCGAATTATTGGCTTTTATCAAAGTTTAACTGTAATCCTGACCAAAATGCACGCATTTTGAACCGAATTATTTTAAGTGTATTGGCGGCCGACCACGCTTATTACGAAGATTGCGGTGCTGAAAGCATGCAAGACTACACGGAGGTGCACGGGAGACCCCTTGCGTTCTCTCCCTTCTCCGCCGAGGAAAATGGCAAATTGGGAAAACAGAGTAAACGAGTGACGGAGAGCAGAGCTGAGCACAACTGGCAGAGTGCCACTTCTGATGCCAACGTGGGCAGGGAGCGAGCGTCAACGTTCCGAGGCTACTTACGGCACCTGCGGCCAACTCCTGTCAAAATCGGGTCAAGGGAGCGATGGAGCCCGGTTCACCGAATGTCGCTTAGATCTGCGAGGTTGAGAAAAGTGGCCGGCTCAAGTCTGAAATTGCCAAAGAATTAGACATTCCGGCATCGGCTGTTCGACACTGTCCACTCATTTCGTGGAACAAGTGAGGCTTATTGGACGGGTTAGAGAAGTTTTTCATGCAGGAGAAAGCACTCCCGCAAACCCGAAGATGAAAGATCGCCAACTGTTTTGTGCACGTTGGATTTTTTCTGGTGAGCATGGTTGCCGAGCCAGCACACGATTTCTACAGAAGTGTGTGCATACTTGTTGGCTAAGTCACCGAGGATAACTTTGATTCATTCACGCTTGTCGATGTGGATGTTCCCTAGCTGCTCCCGCCATGGATGCTGTGTTCGTAGACCTTGCGTGCGGCCCGGGTAAGCACCAAGCGACGTCGAAGTGGCACCTCGGGAAACGCTTAACAACCGGCAGAGACGCGAAACGTCCTGTTTTTTTTTGTGTTTTTTTGGCTCTCTTCACTTTTATCTCATTACCACCTATATCGAATTTTTTTTCGTACTGTTTTTTCTTTATAACGAAGGATTACATATATTAGTGTTCTTAAGAATTTTGGAGTTAATATTATCTGCCCCAGCAGGCAATGATAGTTTTAGTTTGTCGATAAGGAAACGCATTCCAGCGGGTGATATTGTTACAGGTGGCACGACATTGATTGGCAATGAGAGAGGAGAGGGACTCCTGTCAAGGTTTTCAACTGTGAATACGGATACAAAAAGGTGTTTAGGGCTGTCGCACTATTCACTATCATTGATAGGATCCTCTATTGCTGCCAGTTAATTCCAGTGATCGAAAACAAAAGTTTGGGAATAGAAGCTACCATAATTGAGTTGGATTCGTGCAAAAATTGATGGCGTGTCATCAGGTAGCAATTTTGTTCTAGCATGCTCAATGTTTTTGGAATATTCTTTTTGAGAGTTCTCTGTGTGCTTCCCAATCTTGGGATGAGACCAGTACATTTTGCTTTGCATATAGATGTGTTCCTTGTTACTTAGAGCTTTGAAAGTCTTATTTAACCAGGCACCAGCCGGGACACTTGCAATCGATTGTTTTACGTTTGCTTACTTTACTACGAAAATCTGGCACGTTGGGAACCAGTAAAACTGTGGCAAGCGGTTTTCAAATTGCTCAGCAATGCCTTCAGCACTGTACACTTGTGGGATGTCTCAGCAGTAAAAACACAATCAGCGAGTTCCGTCACAACACGTCACATCAGAACACAACACAACACAAAGTGCCCTGCATCTGTGCAGCACTTAAAACAAATATTTTTATTTTTATAAGAATATCTGCTCTAAAAGCCACATTTGCTGCTCCGAAACACTGTTTGCGGCTGCTCCGAAAGGTACTCCAAAATGGCTTGGGCCAATCACTGGTGTAGGCATTTTTTTGTTGATGGGAAGTGACAGTGTCAGAATATTAAGTTGGGCTAGTTGGTTGTTCATGACTGGAAGGAAGCACCGCGAGTGTTTTCAGGGCCCCTAGCAAACTTTCGTCTTTGTGCAAGCGAATTAATTACCCACGTGGACAGGGAAGAATGCACAAAAAACGCAGAAATAAGTTTTTGGAATGTTCATCCTGTGTCGTTCATCGACATTCCATTATCATGTGGGCGTTCCCACGTAGGACAAACTGGCCGCTACAAGTCGATGAACGTGCAAGAGAACATGCGTCAGCTGTCAAACAGGCACGCCGTCTGGGCATCTGGCAGTACATTGCGCTAGATGCCCGTGCACACCACTGTTTACTAACACAGCCATCCTGGGACGACACAGCAATAAAACCACGAGGGAAGTTCACGAAGCATTCATTATCAAAACAGAGGGCGTTGATAAGTGCGTCAGCGAGCCGTCTGTGGCAATGTTAGATAAGGAGATTCTATTTTTGGAGAGAGAGTGGGGTCGCAGGAAATGAAGTGGTTTGTCATAGTATTTAAGTCTTTGTATTTTCCAATAAACCTTCAGTTGCGAGTGTGCCATGTGTCGTCGTTACCTCCTCCTTTTGTCCCCGTCTTTTGGCGCTTCCTTCCAGTCGTGACATTGTCATGTTTAAAATTTGGTTATCACTTAATCCCGGCAAATCAATGACATTTTGAATATGCTCAGGGGTGGTTGAAAAAGAGGAGATTGAGTGTGTTGCCGAGTCTAGTTGGTTGGTTAATGACTTGAGTGAGGGTAAAGTCAAGCTTTAAATCAAGGAACCTTTTAGATTCATTTGCGGCAGTTTTTCCTGCGACTGGAGTGAGGTCCAGTTGAAGTCTCCAAAAAGAAAGAAGGATGCTTTGTGATGTGTGCTTCTGAGTTCATCGAGGGAATCTTGTAGATGACCAGCAAAAACCTCGCTGCTGTCCTGTAGCAAACTCCAATGATTACTTGGGAAGTAGGGATTGGATGTAAACTCATATTAATTCGATTGAACTGTTTTGACTGATGCAGTAGGGTGATATGTTATTTTTTATAGCAACCAGAACGCTGCCTCCCCTTTGTGAGTGTTGATCACAACCAGGGTTGGGCAGTATCGCGATACAAATGTATCGCGATAGTATTTTAGAAATACATTTCGTATCTGTATTTCTGTATCGCGATACATTTTTTCACCAGTATCTGTATTCCTGTATCGAAATACATGTGGAATGTCTTTTTTGTAGCGCAATACAATCAGTATGAAATGTATTTCGTTACATTTGTTGAGAAATACTCCCCCCCCCCCTCCGAAAAACAAAAAACAAGTCCGAACGCATTTTTTTTTTTTACTTCTGAGGGCACCAGGGTCAAGGTGATACTGGGGCATTGTTACTATGCTGACCAAGGTTCCTTTCGATTCTCCAAACTATTTTTCTATGCGTCCTCTTCTCTCTTCTGAGAAGTGTTGCGTAGTCGGGGACTCGAACCAGGTGGCGTGCCAGGAGTGGAGTCAGAGCATCTTCTGCCGCAGGTCCTTAGGTAGGGATTTCTTGAGTCATTGTTTGCTGGCATCCAATGCCCGCTGCTAACCATCTCTCTTGCCTCAGCGTACACAGTACACCCAGCCGGCAAAACTGAGTCACAGTCCGTTGCAGCACGAGCCTGGCGGTGGTTGGCTTGAAATAGTAGGATGACTCACGCAGTGAAGTTCAACACATATTCGAATGCGTCTGCGGCTGCGCCCGTAATATTGCACGGCTCAAGGGTACGTCATCAGCCGACGTGAACGTGGACCCGCTGCTCTGGTGATCCGAAACCCAGGAAGGAGGCCAGACGTGGCCTCGCGGTGCCGACCCAGAATTCGTACACTTGCCGGCAATATCAGGTCGCAATCCACGAGGTCTCTGTTTGGATGATGCTAGGCGAGACTTGAGGACTGCAATCCATGCGTCGGTGGCGGAGGGTCGGCAGAAAGGACCTTCACAACAGGGATGCCACCGTATCATTTTTTCAACCGTAACAGACGATAAGACATGTGTTCCAGGATGCTTCAGGTGGTCCATTATTCTCAGAAAAGTCCAAATGACACTGCCTGCACGATCTTCAACGAGGTAACCTACAGCGAAAGTACGTATTGTCCTTTCATACAGCAGCGTGGTAAAGTTTCATGTTCAAGACCACACCTACAGATAAAGAATACCAGTTCATTCCACCGTGACGTCATGTGATCAATGTTGACAGGGGCGTCCTTATTGGCCAGGGGCGTGGGGACGTTTTGATGGGATTCAGGGTGACATCGAGTTTATTTAGAGGTCGAAGTCTTTTCGCATCCCTCGTCAGACAGACAGGATGTCAGGGAAGGGACTGCGGTCAGTCCTTGATGGAACGTTTTTTTGAGCCCATTGAAGACTCCTCGCCGTCCGAAACCACTACCTTCAAGGCAAAGTGCCAAGCCTACGGGAAAGTAATTTTGGGATCAAAAAACTTCCACTTCAAACTTCAAGCTTCATCTCAGTTGGCGTGTCAAACAAATTCGAAAAATGTATTGCAGTATCAGTATTTCTGTATTTGTATTTCTGCCCTTCCTGAAATGTATTCCTGTATTTGTATTTCCAAATACTTTTTACCTTTATTTAAAATGTATTTCCGATACGTATCGTGATACATTTTTACAGATAAATTTCAGTATCAGTATTTTAGCTACTATTTTGATGTATCCCAGTATTTGTATTTCCATATACATTTTTGAGTATTTCTGCCCAACCCTGATCACAACAATAAATATTATTGTTTATGTGAGGAGGAAATATTTCACTGTCATGCACATTAGCACTTAGCCGCACGTTTCTGTGAGGATGACAATGTCAGCTGTACCATCATCAATGAGTCTATGAAATACTACAGTACCACGCAGTACCAACAGTACCAAACAGTGAAACGGTTCTCAATCGACATATCAGAAATTAATAGTGATCAACAAACAGCACCTGGAGGCGAAATGAATCTGTTGTTTAATTGTCATGCAAATTGCCAATTTTAAATAAAGTATTGCAATATGTGTTATGAAAACAGAATAAAAAATAGTCCTCAATGGGTTAACCATAGAGGAAATCCTACAAGAATAAAGGGAAAGTGCAGCTTACATAGAGTCAGGCTTTCATCATCTGAATTCATGCTTCTCAATGTGTGTTGATAGGAAATGACAACAAAGTGTCCATACTAGTGGACATTTGGTGGTTGCAGTGTGGTAACGATTCAATCTTGAGCCGAATGAGTGTTGCAGTGAGGCATCGAACAGTGCAGCATCATTTCCCATTAAGATTGCTTTCTCCTATGCGGCAGAATAAACACCAAAGTGTATGGCTCCCTGCACGCGAACGTGGGGAGCTTCTGAGGCGGCCATGTTTCTTTCTCACTGCAATGATGATGATAGAGCAGAAGTAGAAACACCATAGGTTCACGAAAATAATCCCTGGAGAAGGGGAACAAGAGGGACAAAGGACAAACACAAATCTCCAAACACAGCTAGGTGACTGGTGAGCGACTCGAAAAAATCTGCCTGGTCCGGGTCGCTCACTGGTCACCTAGCAGTGTTTGGAGATTTGTGTTTGTCCTTTGTCCCTCTTGTTCCCCTTCTCCAGGGATTATTTTTAGTCATTCTTGTCCAGCTCGCTTGCACCTTTGCATTTGCTTGCATTATAATTATAACCATAGGTTGATTTCGTGGCCAGTGGGCAGCGTTTGGCTTTGTCATTGCCTTTACGTGCTGCAGATGGGACGGAAGTTGTTGCGCACGTCCGCCAATGTTCTGCAGAGTGTGGAGGGCGCACTCAGCATTAGGGTCCTTGTCCGCAGGAACCTGTTCCCCAGCAGCCATGTGGACCTCGCAAAGGACCTGGTCAAGCTGGTCGAGATTGATCCGCAGACCAGGGTGGTGCAGCTGACGGTGGAAGAAGTGGGACGCATCTGCCAGGTGTACGAACATTTCTGCCTGCAGGACGCCAAGCTGTACGAGTACAACTTCCGCCTGGGCAGGTGGTAGGAATAAACGCGCGGGAAGTGGATTCGGCGGTCACCATCAGGTTTGACTCGCTGCTCGTGACTAGTCTATAATATAAATAATAATTTTTCATTCGGTGGTGGTACATACAGTGGTGTGATTGCTGCGCCAATTGTGCCAAACTGTGCCAAGAGGTCAACCCTGCTGCATCCTTTTTCATTTGACTAAAATAGTGATAATCTGTGCCAAGCCTGCACCAAACGCTCGTGTGCGTCGCCTTCTAAAACCGAAACTACCGTAATATTATGAGACATCGCCCATCCCCTTGCCGCCTGAAATTCGTAAAAGGTGGGGTGGGCCGTGTTTCGGTTAAAGCCCCTTTATACCGAAAGTAGCGCCAAGCCCGCTTTCACTCGAGAATCTCTGCTCTTTCCTCCTCTCTGCGAGTCTCTCTCTGTTTCATTCCAGTGCTGTAGAGTAAACTCTCACTTGAGCGAACTGAACTTCAATGGACCCAAGGAAATAGTTCCACTTAACTGAAAGTTCACCAAACTTAATATATCTGCTAGAATATGGAAGAGCATAGGGCACAACGTACATCCAGTCAAAAGTGTGAAATGCAATTTATGGGGTCATGTACATCGATACCACGGTGTAAGAAGACTTAGGTGAGGACAGAGCGCGCCTGCCCGCGACGAGATAATGTCCCCTCGCTGCTGTAGTTCTCACGGCTGTTCATAGATGGCGCCGCGGTCCGGTGCCCGCTTCACCTTGCGCTTTTTTCTTCACGCTGTGTTCCCCAGCCGCAAACAGCGCGTGAATGCCGGCTCCTCCCAGTTAAATTTTTTTACGCGGTATTCAATCGTTTGATGTGTTCGCAGACAAATCTGTGTAACGTCGAAAACCTGCGGATCATCAATTAAGGTATGAATCATGAGGCATGATTCACGGAACGAGCGAACTAATCGACCCACCTATTCTCAGATGGCTCATGTTCGCGCGACGGATACCGCTGCTGCGATTAAATGGTGTGTGCGACGTGGATGAAAATCTTGATTCGACTTCTCTTATGAATCTCAATCCTTTTGTGACCTCTTGTCCCACTCCTTCATGCACGCTCGGTAACCCTCCACCGAAAGCTTTATAGGATAATGTAACAGGCTGATATCCATGTGTAATAGTAGCATTTTTTCATGAAAACATGCAATCATACATGGGGACTCATTATGTGCAAGAGAGCAGAACACACTCAGTTAAAGTAGAAGTGTTGAAAGGGTATGAGACAAGTGGATAATAAAATATTGCAGTGCCGAGAAAAACCGGTATGTTAAAGGGAAACTGAAGCGGTTTTGTATGCGAGTAAAAACACTTAGATCGTCTTCATTTGGCCTCCAGGATCACGAATATCGAGATTATTTTTCAACTTGGAGCATAGAGGCTGCAGAAAATAGTTTATTTTCTGTATAAAATTTATTTCTAGTAAAAGTAAAATTTATTACTATTATAATGCGAACCAAGGCCGCGTCAATTTCTCGCACTCGGGGGCATAGCAGAAGTAAAAGTCAATGGAAATAGAAGAAATATCAGTTTATGTTTTGACTGCACTCATCCTGACTGCTCAAGTCCTTCGTTTACAATCCACTTGGCGACTACGCAGATAGGCGGCAGCACGGTGCCGCTTGTCTGGTAGTTCCTTTTTCTTCAGCGTAAGCTCCTCGGCAGCCCACAATCCAAGCAAGGCACGAAACAGTAGCACCAACACACAAACACTTGACCAGTCTGGAGCACCCCAGCAGGGGCACCTGTGAAAGCAGGTGTTTGGAGAGTGGCGTCTCCACGGACCCCGAGCCATGCGGGTTCGCCCGCCCACGTCTGGCTGTGCGTGGCTTTCCCGTGTCTGAGGAAAAGGGCATCCTGGTGGTTGAGCCGAGCCCGGGGTAGGTTTGGACCCTTCGGGGCCCCCCGGGTGAGGCAATACACCACTTCGGCCCCCGCTTCTCGTAGACGGGAGTCCTGGTAAGGCCCGGCCAGGATGATTCAGTCTAGTCGCCACTTCTACTATCCCCTCCCTACTTTCACTCTTGTCTTCTCCTCCTTTTCACTCCTCTAATTTCTCTTCTTTCCTTTTTCAACTCCTTTGGCGGCAAGGGCTAACCTTGGGTGGCGAAAGACCTCTAGTCCAAAACCACACTTGGTTATAGAGACTGGGCAGCACTAATAGAGTAACGTCTTCAGCCAAGCCCTCCTTGTTATGAAGCGTTACCTATTCCCTTGTTGGGCTCGGTGGTGGGCGGTGCACCACAGTTTCCGAAGACCATTCCCCTCTTATGGGTTCCAAGCTGAAACAACCTGATCGGCCTCCGAAAAGAGTCCGGACCGAAGCACTTTCAACATTTCTAAAACTAGACAACTCAGACGACCACTTTACAAGATTTTTTGTCTTGCACTCCGACGACACATCTACGCCGCTGTCAAAACTATCTCCATTCCTTGTTGCCAAAACTCTCCAAAACACGCTCGGGGCAAAATATGAAGCGAAGAAGCTTTTCTCCGGTGACCTTCTTGTCGAGATTTATGAAAGATATCAGGCAACTGCTTTGCTCAATCTGAAAATGATACATAACCTCAAAGTGACCGCATCTGCACACCGTACGTTGAACACCATTCGCGGTGTGATATCAGAAGATGATCTCGTAACCAGTTCTGAAGAGGAAATCGTGGAGGGTCTAAGCACTCAAGGTGTCAGTGCGCTGCAAATTACAGATCCGTAGGATCCGTGAGGATCACGACCTACCAAACAGTGTTATACCAACATTCCAGAAAAACTCGCTGCCTCCTACCGTGCAGCAGGTTACATCAACTGCAAGCGTAGCCGTATATCCCAAACCGCCACGCTTTGCTGCCAGCGGTACGATCATGATGACGAGCGCACTGCACGTCGCAGGGGGCACCTGCGAAAGTCAGGTGTTTGGAGAGTCCTTCCATCGGACCGCCGCTGCTACGCGGTGCCTGTCTGTGCGTGGCTTTCCCGTGTCCGGGGAAAAGGGCATCCTGGTGGTTGATGGTTCGGGTAGCTTGACCCTTCGGGGCCCCCGGGTGAGGCAGCACACCACTGGCCCGCGCTCCCCGTAGACGGGAGTCCTGGTAGGGCCCGGCCAGGATGCCCAGTCTAGTCGCCACTTCTACTATCCCCTCTCCCTACTCTTACTCTTTATCTTTTCTACCTCCTGTTTCTACTTCTCTTCCTTTTTCAACTCTTTGGCGGCAAGGGCTAACCTTTGGGTGGCGAAAGACCTCTAGTCCAAAACCACACTGGGCTATATAGACTGGGCAGCACTAGTAGATAATGCGTCTTCAGCCAAGCCTCGTTGCGAAGCGTTACCTATTCCTTGTTGCAAGTGGTGCTGACCACAGTTTCCGAAGACCATTCCCGTTTATGGGTTCCAAGCCGGAACAACCTGATCACGCGAGAGTCCCGACCAGAGCGAGCTGCCGATCATTTCTGAAACTAGACAACTCGGACGACCACTTTCGAGTATTCTGTGTTGCACTCCGACGACAATCTATGCCTGCGTATCAAAACTATCTCCATTCCTCGTCGCCAAAACTCTCCAACATAGACGCCTGGGCGAAATATGAAGCGAAGAAGCTTTTTCTGGTGACCTCCTTGTCGAGATTTATGAGCATACAGGCAAATTGCCTTTGCTCAATCTGAAAATGATACATGACCTCAAGCACAGCATCTGCGCACCGTACGTTGAACACCATTCGCGGTGTGATATCAGAGGACGATCTCGTAACCAGTCGTGAAGAGGAAATCGTGGAGGGTCTAAGCGTTCAAGGTGTCGTGGCCGCAAAACGAATTAAAATCCGTAAGGATGGTGAGGAACGACCCACCAAGCATGTAATACTAACATTCGAGAAAAACTCGCTGCCCCCTACCGTAAAGGCAGGTTACATCAACTGCAAAGTGCGGCCGTATGTCCCGAACCCGCTACGCTGCTTTCGCTGCCAGCGGTACGGTCACGGTTCACGAGCGTGCCGTGGTCGTGAGACCTGCGCCAGGTGCAGCGGAACTGACCATACCGCTGATGACTGCAACCTCGGCTACAAATGTGTAAACTGCAATGGCGACCATCCTGCCTACTCGCGATCTTGTAATCACTTTAAAAAGGAAAAGAAATACTTGCTCTCAAGGTGAAAGAAAATATTACATACCAAGAAGCAAAAGCGCCGCCCTCTGCTTTCCAGAGAGGCTCTTTGCCGAGGCGGTGTCCAGCAGAGGACCTGCACCGTCTAAGGTGTCAGTGGCGACCCAGGTGTCTTTTTCAGACCACGGGAAGCCACTGCAGTCCTCTACGCCCAGGCTGAAGCTTACGCTTCCTGGGCATTCTATCTCAGCTGCGAAAGCAGCAGAAGCACCTAGTCGCACCAAGGACCTAGGTGCCGCAGTACAGTGAAACCCGTTTAGAACGAACCCACGTACAGCGAGTTATTGTCGATATCGAACTCACGGAAAAATTTAAATAAAAATGCATGTAAAAAGTACTTTTTATAACGAACAACATATTGGCTATATCGAACTTTTCCCCCGGGAAGGCTTCCAAAAACGCGCAAACAATCGTCTTCTAGCCTGTCCCTTCCCCCAAAAAAGAAGTAGGAAAGAAAGAAAATTTCAAAAGCTCAAGTTGCGAACAAAATTGAGCGAAGAGAAGCGATTCAGAAGCGGGAAGAAAGCTAAAACAATACACTCTGCACGCATGCACAAAGAAAAAAAAACGTTTTGCGCGCGGTGTTACACAGGCGAAAGCGTTGAAAGAGATGAAAAAGAGAGAGAACTCTCGCCTTACAACGAACGCATCGTGGAAGTTCGTTGTAAATGTTTTTTGCTATATCGAACTACTTGCTATATCGAACTGATCGTAGCGTTTCCTGCTGTTCGTTATAAACGGGTTTGACTG
>JAZHYW010001734.1:0-38715 GCA_037355805.1 Ixodes ricinus | reverse complement strand
TATACAGGGTGTTTCACGAAGGTGGACAAATTTGATATTGCGAAAACTGCGCGTCGCAACAAAAAAAGGCTTGTGTCTTTTTTGGTCCTGGGCCAAGGGCCTATTTCACGGAAAATTACTAAAGTCCGAGATAATTAATTTGTTAATTATTCTTGCGTAATTAACTTTTTTAATATTGTATTTAAGGGCATAGTTTCAATTAAAAAATTGCTCAGCGTCATCGAAAAACACTAAATCAACAAGTTGCAAAACGATAGAAGGCACGTGAAGCATTTTGCGGCTTTCTGAAAAACCGTACAAATTCGACGGGTTTTAAAGTTTTCGGTTTGTTATCGGAGCGCATCTCGGCCCCGGCGAGCACCGCGCCCCGTGGAGAGATAGTGCAACCAGCCTCTGCTGCGTCGCGCAATGACAGCGCAGTAGAGGTTGGATCGCACTATCTCTCCCGCGAGCGCTACCGCAAGGCGGAAGATGCGCGCCATAGCAAACCGGAGCAAAAACCTGTCGAGATTTACGTGTGATTTTCAGACCAAGCAAAATGCTTTTCGCGTGCCTTGTCGTTTTTTGCAACTTGTTGATTTAGTGTTTGTTGACGATGCTGAGGCATTTTTTCTAGTTGAGACCATGCCCCTTAAACTAATAATAAAGAAGTTAATTGCGTAAAAATAGTGTAACAATATAGTGTGCACCGACTTTAACAATTTTTCTACAAAAGGCCCCTGGCCCGGGATCAAGACGACACAAGCCCAACGGTGCGACGCGTTGGTTTTCTGTATCGGAACTTGTCCGCCTTTCGTGAAGCACACCACTGTACCATACGTAGGAACTTGACACCACCATGGTTAACATAATTGCTTTATCATTCTCTGATGTACTTTAAACTTTGCTACAGTATATTGGTATGGGGGCTAACAACGACGTCTAGATACAATAGATTAGTGGTTTAGCTAGAAAATGGAAAAAGGAAGTTCTTCGATTATTGGAAAATTACAAAGGTAGAGCGAAGAAACTTTCCATTGAACCACTTTTCGTTACATTTACCACATGAGAAGGTAAACGAACTGTATTATCTTAAGTCGTTCCAATTATTATACAAATCAGACCGCAGCACAATTGGACAGAATAATGTGGCGCCGTATTACTCATTTCGTCGTACGCTCAGGAAGGCACAAAAAATTGGAACAATGCGAAAAACAGTTAACCGAATACCAGAGAGTCACGCTCCTTAATTGAACAAACAGCTTCTCTAAACTTTTCATGTTTATTCGTCAAATAAAAGAATGTGGTTCGAGACTATCTTTGCGGACATTACATCACACTTCCATCAACTATCTAATACTCATTGTTACTTTCACAGGTATCACTACGATTTTGGGCTCTAAAATTACAAATCGCTTTCGCGCTTATATTCCTGGATGTTTTCCTCGTGTTTTACTATTTTATTGTCAATACAGTCACTTTTACAACTGTGATTTCTCGCTACGCCTGTTACACCAGCAAGTATTTTAGAGAGTCTTATTTTGCTCATTATTTATAATATCATATTTATAGCACCTATTTATTGCAAATTTTAGGTGCATTTTTGTTTTGCAAGTTTGTTTGTAATCATTTTTTACATTGTTCCTTTGACGAATTTTAATGCATGCTATACCAGTTAGTTTTCAACATTTTAGTATTTATTTGTAAGACAGAAGATCTATATTTATGTATTGTATTTGTTTGCGTGTATAATATCTCTATTTATATTATGGTATTGCCATGCTGCGAGAACGAGGTTTTTTGGGAGGCTGAAACCCGTCGACCTGCTAACTAGCAGCTTTCTTTCCACCCTTTTCGTCACAACTGTGCTATTTGTGCCGAAATGAAGGCATCAATTTGATGGCCACCGTGGCGTGATGTGCTGGAAAGTGTCAGAAAACATTTTCGCTAGGAGCCTTCAATAGAATGGATGAAAATGGTTGAATGTGACTTGGCACATGTTTAGATTTGTTGATGTATTATAGCAAATAGCAGTCTTCATTGAGTAAAAAGAAATAAAGTGTTTCAGCCTTAGCGAGACGTATAGCAGGGTGTACGTTAAGAATAGAAATACCTTAATTAAGCTAACACGGCATAATTATACATTTACAGTGAACTTCTTTTTCCACGCCGTTTTCAGATCTTCGAAACATTTCACAATCCATGTTTTATGTTTAGAAAAAAAAAGAAACACCAATGACAAAAGGCATTATTTTGCAGATAAAGTAATGAAAATAATATCTATTTGTTTTTGAAACAAATCTGATTTAAACAAAACTAAATTCGATTTAAATAAAAAAAAACATTATTGGTTGAACGTGTTTTAGTTAATTAATATTGGGTATGTGATTTTATTCATATCACCACTGGCACACGTTAGAGCACCCTGCGGCATGTAAAATATCGCACGTTTTCAAATTTCCATAATTATACTGACTAGAAGTTCTTTGTTCCAGACAGCTTCTGTAGGGTGAAACCTTTGTGTTGTATCGCGACACGTGCGCCAATAACCCTGTTTGGTCACATGATCACCGAAGGATCTTCCCGCCGCTGCTTGTGTGAACATTTGTTAGGTGAGTAGAATTATTAAAGGGAGCACACATTGAGGGGGGATGCGATCCCTTCAGACACGCCCACTCAATGAGGGAATTAATATTTTACAATATGAGCATGTATGCAGTTCAAAGTACACATGCGCTGAACGAGGTGGCAACAAAAGTGACTTCCGCTATTCCGTCGCCCACATACTCTCGGTTATCTTGGCACCGGATCCCAGAGGCAGCATTGTGTGTACCTAATCCAGCTTATTCTCCAATTTCCATTAGACGTCGGGCGGGTAACTTCTGTTCGAACAAAGGAAAAGAACATGTAGTTAATTGTTTCACGCTGTTGATTTTCCATTAGCCGGTCGGATCCCCAGAATCGACGAGCCTGGGATTTTCGAAGCTGCTTCCATTGTATGTCCTTGCACGCAGCACAAACATCTTGTTTTGGGCATTGTCCTCACGCCGGTAGTCTTCGTTCTGCATTCAAGTCGAAAAACTACGACAAAAACAAAATTAAAAACGGAGCGCGGGTGGCAGATCATTGTAGCCATCGCCTCCACTATACTCACAAAACCTGGCAGATCGCTACGAGAAACGGCCGCCGAAATGGAAAAGCTGGAGTGGCAGACAACCAATCCGCGACCAGGCCCTCTATGGCTCCGTCGTCGAACTGCCAGGCTTTGTAAGTATAGACACAATGTTGTATAGAAGAGGCTATTGTTCAGAGCAACATGCTCGTGCTTCTAGCTTCTACCTCGGCCCCACATAATCTGGAAAAAAAAATAAGAAAAAAAACTATAGTAATATTTAAAGGGCAGGGCACAGGCGCGTGAGCCTAGATCTGCCGAATGCTCTTGTTAGCACGAGATTTCGAGCCGAAAATGCACTTTCCAAGGTCACACGTTCGCGGCCGTGCTTTTGTCAACACTGCAGTTGTTTGTGCGATGGCACACAAACCCCAGAGCTCGCGTTGCCCGTTACCGGAAACAAAAAAAGGCAGATTTAAAAAAAAACGCACAGCATGGACTCTTGAATCTAAGTGAGACGCACCACCGCACACAGTAGATGCGTGTGCTTTCGAATGACCCGCACATCCTGCACCAGTGCAGAAAAATGTAGCGCGGCGCACTATCGTATCTCAATATACCGGTCGTATCTCAGTGTACATACCGGAAGTACATTTCCGGTATGTACATTGTACTTCCGGAAGTGTACTTCCGGGAGTACACTTCCGGAAAGTAGACTTCCTTACACTTTTCTGCGCCGGTGCAGAATGTGCGGGTAAATCGAACGCAGCTAGTGAATCTCTCGCGGCGGAGTAATACAGCGCTGCACGGACCTATTGATATCTGCCACGCGGAGTTTAGCAAACACGATCACGGGATGTCGCCGCGGCGTGGAGTCCAAAAAATGGTGTTTAGAAGACGAGTTTTTGATTTCACCGGAGCGCAAACTTTTATTAATGCGAATAGCATTCTTTGGATACTTCACGCACTTTTCGTCTATGTATCTATCTATCTATCTATCTATCTATCTATCTGGCTATCTAACCTCTTACGCCGCGGGTCGATAAATAAATAAAAAAGACCGGCGCCGGCTGGGATTCGAACCGTTGACCCTTTGATCAGCAGGCAGACGCGCTAACCACAGAGCTATGAAGGCAGTTTTTTTTTTTTTTTATTGCCGGTTTGTACATGTACAATACAAAAGGATCACACTGTTAAATTCACTTCATGAAGTTCACTTATGCGCGGTCGTAAAATTTAAAATTCTTTCAAGGTCTCAAGTACGTCTAGAATTGACACCCAATCAGGCGCACAAACCAAAGTGGCGTATACAGATTTTAGTCTGCAGATAGATTCTATGAAATACATGCGTACGGGTCGGGCATCAACGTCGGCATGCCTCACTGCCATTCTACTTCTCCATATGGCATGCAGGCCCAGGAGCATGACTAGATCGAGGGGGATTTCAACTTGTTTCTCTACAGAGAGAAACCTAATGCCGTATGGGGTTAACGGCAAGTCTTTTTTAATAGTTCGCTGGAGGACGTCCCAGAAAAGGAAAGCGTCCCAGCAGTCGAGAAAAACATGTTCGATAGTTTCAGGCTTTTTGCACAAAAAACAATCAACGCCCCACGGTACGTAAACTTTTTCCCCTCAAGCCAAGTTTTGACCGGGAGTGTATTGGTGTGTAACTGGAAAAAAAATGTTTTAATAGAAGGGGCAATGGTCATCTTTTTAACTCTAGATAACACATTACGCTCTGGGCCTGCATGAAACATGGAACGATACAACGGTTCAGGAAAAACACTTTCAATAAGGTCACGAGTTAAGCGCTTGCGTGTCACCATCGACAAGTATTGAAGAGAAAAACGCACAGACAAAAAACGACACGCTTCGACCACTTCTCGAAGAAAACTGCTGAGTTTCCTCTGCTCGGGTATACATGAAGAAACAACAAAGAAAGGGATTTCATCTACAAGTGTCATCTGGATTACCGTCCGAAGAAAAGGGTTGGTTTGTTCCCTAAGAAACATAAAACGAGATACAGTCTGCCTAACGAACACGTGAGATAACGATAGCCCTCCCTTACTAACGCGACGAAACAAATTGTCGCGACGCATTCTCTCCCATCCTGATCTCCAGATGAAAACGGCAAAAACACGATGTAATTTCTGAATATTCACTCTAGCACACGCCAGCACTTGAAGCACATACCAAAATTTAGCGATTAGAAAAATATTACAAACGGTAGCTCGCGTAAAAATTGACATATCCCATCCTTTCCATTTTCCAGCTGCCTCGCGCGTTTTCTGCACTACTGATGACCAGTATCTGTTCGGTCTCTTATAATGTTGTAGAGGAACACCTAAGTACTTTGGAGGTGTCGACGTAAAATTTATGTTTTCAAAAACGTCGGGCTTTGTGGCCCATGTTCCATGCCATAAGCCGCTGCACTTTTGCCAATTGACAGCTGAACCCGTAAGCTCGCAGTAGGCCTTCACTTCACAGACTGCTGCTGTGATGCTATCCTTATCTTTACAAAAAATAGCGACATCATCGGCATAGGACTGGAGTTTGACCTCTATATTTTGTAACGAAAACCCACTAATACTCGTATTATTTATTATAGTGCGACAAAAGGGCTCTAAATAAATACTAAACAACAAAGGTGATAGCGGGCAACCCTGTTTAACTGACGAATCCACAGAAATTCTCGATGTTGCTTTCCCGTTAATTATAATCTGTGTTGTACATCCCGTATATGCCATTTGTACAAACTTTCTTATGACTTTTCCCACTCGTACATGATCTAAAACTTTATATAGGACGGTATGTTGCACTCGGTCAAACGCTTTCTCCAGATCAATCTGGAGGATGGCAACCTGGTCAAGTTGAGCATCGCACACCTCTAATACACTTCTCGCAATGTGCACGTTCGTTAAAATAGATCTACCTCGGATACTACAGGTCTGGTGATCCCCTACTATGTCGCAAATAACGTTCTGTAGTCGTCGGGCGAGAACTTTCATTAATACTTTATAGTCGACGTTGCCTAAAGCAATGGGTCTGTAGTTCTTAACATTTCTTAATTTGTGTGCTTCATCCACTTTAGGAATAAGGACTGTATGGGTATTTAAAAAGGAAGGCGGTAACTTTTCTGCCTCATTCGACTCGGTTATTACGTCATGCAGACGCGCAGCAATATCGTGTTTGAATTTTTTGTAAAATGCCGCAGTTAATCCGTCAGGGCCCGGAGCTTTTTTGTTGCCAGTTCTTCAATCGCCTTCTCGATCTCTGCGACGCTTATCGGTTCTTCTAATTTTTCTGTCATCTCTTCTTCGAGATGAGGCATCTCTACTAGGTATTTTTCAAATTGCGCGTCGCTGCCGTGCTTCTGTCGCTGGAAGAGATTACTATAGTATTCAATAAATGCTTTTTCTATAATCTCCGGTTGACTACTTGGTAAGCCTTCGTATTCTATTTCGGCTATGTTTTTTTCCTTTACATGCTTAGCTTCGGCACTTAATGCCCGTTTGGTGGGCTGCTCCCCTAGAATGTATTTAGCAGCTCGGGCCCGCACGATGGCTCCTTTATACTTTTCCACCTCTAAGTCCGCAATTTTACTTTTTACTGTCTTAATCTCTTCTGAAAGCATGCCTGGGTTTTCATTTTCGAGTCTGCTTAGTCGGTGAAGGTCATCAAGGAGCAACTTTTCTTCGGTTTTTTTCCAGTAAGCAAGCGTGCTAGACCGTTCTATCGCACTAAATTTAACTTCGCGCTTAAACCATTCCCACTTTTCACAGGCACTTGCCCCTACGTGGTGCATTTTACTTAGTAATTTATCTACTGTCTCAGTAAAAACTTCATCTTTAAGAAGGTTATTGTTCATTTTCCACTGTTCCCAACGAAACTGGGTTTTTTCTTTGAAACCACCAACACTAAAAGAAACGAGTGCATGATCAGAAAAAAATACCGGCAGTACATTATAGTCTTCGTATCCGGTTAAAAGTTCAATAGACACGTAAGCTCTATCAAGACGGGCATGACTCGAGGACTGATAATGTGTGTACCATAAACAACCGTTGGTTCTTTGGTACGTCGCGACATCCTGCAAACTGTATTCCGTAATCAACTCGTTTAAAATAATTGCACTACTGTCGCTTTGTCTTGTAATTTTGGATCGGTCCCGTGTGCCACAAACGCAGTTAAAATCACCTAACAAGACAACTTTACGTTGAGAATCTAAATGTTGGTCAATGCTCTGAAAAAACACTTTCCTTTCGTTAATGTCGTTTGGGGCATATACATTTATGATACGATATTCAACATTAGAAATACTACAGTCGCAAATGACGAGTCTACCAACATTGTCGACTATTACTGATTGGACTTGTGCATTCAAAGATTTTCGTAAAAACAACATACAACCCCCGGACACACCATTTGCCCGCGACACGCACACTTCAAAAGAGTGCAAGAAAGAAGCCAGTAAGCATGCGGTCTCTTCGTCACTTCCAACTTTGGTCTCCTGAATTGCGAGGACATCAATACCTTTGTCGATTAGGAGCCTCTTTACCTGATATTGCTTGCGACGCGAGGCAAAGCCTCGGACGTTAAGTGTCGACAATTTCAGGTTTCCGACATAAATAGACGCCCTCGCATGTCAGGGGCTCACCTCGTCTAGAGAACCGCACCAAGTACAGGCTCATAACCGCGTCAGCCGGTCGGCTTGTCCAGTCCTCCAGGTTCGGAAACACAAATTGGTGCGGGTCGAGGCTTTCTCCGCCTCGTGGACACCGTCTTCCAAGCCGTCTTCACAGGCAGCTCCTCCGGGTTCGAGTCATAGCCAGCCTTAACCGTGTCCGAGTCCGAATCTGAATCGAGCTCCCGTGGTCGTTTCGCGGCCAAAGCCCCAGTGTCAGCCATATCCACTTCGACGCTTAGCTGCGCCTCAGAAGACGTCGTCGGCACGACGGCTCTCGCCTCTTCCTCCTCCTTCTCCGGCGCAGCGTTGCATGGAGTTGTCTGGTCGAGGCTCGTCTCGGCCACGGCAACTGGCGTGGCCTCCGTCATCTTCGGCAACTCTGTAGGCGCTAGTCGGTCGGTGCCATCCTTAGCTCTCTCCTCATTGTCTTTGGCAGCGGTATCGGCACTCGCGGCGACTTCTTCCGCGTCTGTCTCGTCCATGACGTGCTCGGCGTTTGTCGCGCCGCTTCGGGCACCTGCGGCCGCTGCATAAGTCCTCACACATTGGTCAGCGTCGTGGCCGAAACGGTGGCACGACTCACACTTGGGCACGCGGCAGTCACGTCGGATGTGGCCGGTCCGCTGGCAGCGCAGGCAGAGCGGCGCCCTGCCCGGCGCTACAACGAGCGCCAGCCCTCCGGCGATGCGCAACTGATGCGGCAGGTCGTCCAGTGTAAGCCCAGGCTTGAGACGAATGACAGCCGTTCGCGTCATCGACGCGCAGCCCGCAATGCCTTGCACCCGCCACTTCTCGGTGCCCACCTCGATTACAGTGCCGTACGGTGCCAACGCCGCCTTCACCTCGTCATCAGGAACATGGTACAGCATCCAGTGAAGCTTGAGGCGGATGTCTCGGTTTTCCGGGTCGATGACGAGGCACCGCCGCCCCTTGACGACGAGGTCACCGGCGTCAAGTGCCTTCCGCTTTCCCTCGGGTGACTTAAAAGTCACAGCCCAGACGTGGTTCATCTGGTATGCCCCCAAAGCGGTGACTTCGGGGAGCATTTCCAGACGCTGCAGGGTGTCCCGGAAGTCCTCGACTCGGTACGGGCGGCCACGAACGTCAGCATGCAAAAACACGGTGTTTAGCACCGCAGAACCAGTCGGCAGGGGTGGCAGAATAGTCGGGTAGTCAGTAGACGCTGCGTCTTCCCTGGCACCGCGGCCCAGCCGGGCCGCAAAAACCGCTCCGCTGGAGCTCATGATTCCACGTCCGCACGCGCTGGTGTTCGAAAATGGAATCGAGCTATGAAGGCAGTCATTCACCGCACTCTAAACATTTGTTTATATCTTTACCATAGGACGCGCTTTGCAGCGCTGTCACAGCTACCGGTGCGCGCGCGTTCCATGCACGAGGGCTCAGCTCACCGCTCTCCCGCGGCTCAGCCTCTGCCTCTAGCTCACCCTCTCCCGCGCTCGGGAGAGGGCGATGTAGCGCTAGCTCAGCCTCACGAGAGCGGAATGAGCCCTCGTGCATGGAACGCGCGCGCACCGGTAGCTGTGACAGCGCTGTAAGCGCGTCCTATGGTAAAGATATAAACAACCGTTTAGAGTACCGTTGGTTGAGACTAGCTGAGACGCCAGAAAGTCTGGTCGGTACCATTTTGAGTGTTTGTGCGTATGGCGCGTGCTTTGCTCGCCTTCCTAAGTGACACAAACGCACGTGCTGGGCTGCGGAGATCGTGCGCAGGGCTGTGAAAGTGTCAACAAATTTAGAATCGCCTCAAGAGTGGGCTGGCGTATCTAGAGTGTGCCGGCCACCTGACGAACGCGCATAACTCCGCACCGTTTGATGCTATTCGCATTAACGTAGATAATCATTCCCAAAGGATGGGTTCTGCTGATTTTTTCAATTCATTTCGAAACGATAATGCATCAAGGAATTTTGTTAGCAGATAAAAATTCACGAATACATTACACACTGCAACGAGGTGCCCCAATTTTCGCTTATATTTTAGTTTAGTTTCTTGAACGCTTAAAAATGCAAACTATAACAAAAATTGGCTTGTTTTTTGGGGGGGGAATTCGCGGAAACATAGAACAATACTGCATGCAACATCAAAAAACGTAATTCCGCGAAACTGTAAATCTTTCTTTTTTTTATATTTCGGATGAATGAATATTGTGATTGTAATTGAATATGTAATTCCGCGAAACTGCTAGTGAAGTGGTTTGTTGTCTTTTTAATACAACCACCCCGGCGATAATTGGTTTAGTAGTTGCTGAGACTAAGGACCAAAAAGTTGCCATAGAAAATGCATGGGCTCTTCTACTGTGATATCCTTCGAAGTTCTCGTCAAATTCTGGTATCAAACTCACTATTAATGCAATCGGCGTACTAGATCCAAAATGATTAAGTCCGATTGCAGCCTTCAGCAAGATTTATCTTTGCATTTAATCGCGGTTGGTTAGTTTGGTATGACCAGACCGTACGCTTCAGAATGGGCGCAGGGCAGTTTAAACTCGACAGATGCATAAGTGAAGGGTAATTCGATTATCCATAATTGACGCAATCAAAGCCACCCGAAACAAATTGTCCGTGGGCAGCAGCGAGTACAAACGAAACTGGAAAATAGGATCGAGCGTACTTTTGAGCCTTCTGCCACAAATGGAAATGAGTATTCGGTCCTTTTACGACACAAATGCGATTGAATTAATCCAGGTAGTGGCAAAATCACACAAAGCCGGGGCTCACAATACAGACGCGAGAGAACCCGCATGTAAAAACATGAAGAAACCGACGACATATTTGTATAATACCGGGAATATCGTGAATGCGAAACCTGCGCCACATTCTTTCTCTCTTTTTTTTTCTTTTCCTTTTTTGTCGCAGGGACCAATTTGCGGAGTAGTTTTCCTGCCCCTAGTTATAATCCTACGCGTAAGATCCACCTGTAAAAGCTAATGAAAAATCCGGTAAGAATTTTCCCCAGTCACATTGCTCGGCATGAATCCGCCCGAAAACATTTCCTCCATTCTATCGCCCGTTTTCCTTCCATCATTGTCTACAATCTTCTCGTTTTGTCCCCCGACCTTCCAATGGCGAGCTGTGCGTTTCCCCGCGCCTCTTTCCCAAAACAAACCTGAGGTCTATCTCGAGATGGACCGAAACGAAGGCTACGAGAAGGTTGAACCAATCGCAAGCTGCGGGGGGACTCACTGCGTCACCAGAGCCCGCCAGCCGGAACGACCAATCAGCTGCGCGGAACGTGTCCCGACAGGGCTCCAGCTCCAGGCAAAACGATCCAAGTGCAAGCGTCCGGCTTCGGTCCAACCCACGAGATAAAACGGAGCGGAGTTCTTACATTAACATCGATCCCGCATGTCCCCTTAATTTCGCCGAACCGGCTCCTTTTAATTTTCCGCCTGGGCGTTCCTTTTCTTTTCTTTTCTTTTCTTTTTTTTTCTTCCGGGCGGAACGTTTTGGGAGGGTCCATTTCGCATTTCAAAAGAATCTTCTTCCGCTGCTGTTCCTTATCCTCCCTTTTCCGTTCGTCGTATACCACCTTTTCTTTTTTTCTTCTTTTTTTTTACTGGGAATATAGATGGAAATAATTTAGCGTGAGCGCCTAGGAATGGACCTTTCTTCTTTTAGTACAAAAGTGCTAGTGGTGCTAGTGCTAGTGCTAGTACAAAAGAGAGCTTGCAGACGCTCTCTGCTGCGTGTAACTTCCTTGTATGACGGTTCTGCCACGTTTGTCATACCAATACCGCCCATAGACACGTTACAAGCACACATATGCAAGGAAATACATGTTAATACAAACATACTTTTTTCTTCAGGCGCGGTGGACATTAGGTACGGTTATAATCGTCAAGGTTAGTTGGCCAATTAAATAACATCCGTTAATTAACTTTTCATTTATTGGTTTTAGGGGTCATGTTGGAATTGCAGTGTTGACGACTTTTACTATTAACGGCCAAACCAATTAAAAAATAAATCGCGAAAATGTAATTGTTTGTCAGATTATAAAGGGATTGTCCGGTAAAATTTTGTCTTTCACACAACGATTTAAATTATACTGTCCATGCTTTTAGGAATATCATGATCACAATATTCAAATTTTTAATCCTACGCCGCGCAAGTAATTCAGTTGAACACATAGCCCAACAGCTCGGCTTGCAGCCGCAAAACACACGGAGTTTCCGTAGGAAAGAGAAGAACCTCTGACGTAACATCGCTGGCAACAAGAAGCCACCTATAGGGAGTATTCACTGGACGCCATATTTGTGGGTGCTCTTTAAAGCGCATGCTCAGAGCGAGCTCACATCAATAGGCTGTTAACATCGGCACTCTGATGGAGTGCAATGCACGTTGCAAAAGAACTGTGGAAGCTCGCCATCGGCGCGCGCTCCAGCATTCGCGCACACAGCTATGGCCACCTGTGAATACTCCCTATAGGTCTTTGACTGCTGTCGTTAGTAGATGAGGAGAAGCTTGTGCTTCGGCGATGATCTTTGTTCGCACCATCAAACCAAATGCTCGATCGAGGCCGGGAATACAGTCCACGCCTTTCAAGTACAATGGCCTCGGCGCGGACCAGGTTCTCGGGCTTGCTAGAGAGCCATTCATCGTCGGGGAGGTCTCGGCGGTAAATGACAATGATGACGACGGTCGTTCTACATACCAAATGCCTTGTACGTGCAGCAGGCTAGGCGCGGCTCATAACGTGGCCGCTGCCCTTGGCGCACAGGCTGTACCGCCAGATGTGCCCCAGAAACAGGAGCTCGCGCTTGTAGCTTTTCACAGCGGTACAGCGCAAGCACAGACAGAGTCATCGCCGTTTCGGCAGGTGCCCGGAAACGCGACGATGCCACGAGCGCGGGCGGCAGCCCTGAACAGTGCTTGCATCGCACGAGCGCGCGTGCCCGGCGAGGACGCTGAAAGCCCAGAGCTCGCGCTTGTAGCATCGCCTGCGGTACTGGACACAAGCTGAAACGAGAGTATAGTAACGCTGCTATGCCTGATGTTACGTCACGACACGATCAGCCAGCATACTTGCGAAATCGGTCGTGAAGTTTCGTATTAATGTTCATAGTTGATTTCATGCATATCGGGAGACTTATAAATGAAATAAATCATCGCATCTGACTATATTTAAGCCTTCTCTGCGTGACCAGCGCCAAAAACGCCTGTATCTTTGGGATTAATCTGGACATTGCCTTTACAATCGATCAATTTTCGTGTTTTTTGTTTTTTGCCAGGAGAACATTCCCGGATTCATTTGAAAGTGGTCCTACTGGATTTGCACAAAGATGCCGCTTGCAGGTCGAGACGCAGTCGCTTCGCTTCTTTTCCGAAGAACTCGGCGGCTGTCACTCGCCTTGCACAGCCGCGTCCGTTCTGGGCGCAAAACGTCGAAACAAGATGGGTGTGATTAGTTTGTTACTTTTAGCTGAAAGTGAATTATCTCCCGCATAGACCCGACTCTCGCTGCTGTGCACTTCGGACGTTGATCCACCCGCAGGGGGCACCTGTGAAAGCAGGTGTTTGGTGAGTGACGTCACCACGAACCCCGAGCCGTGCGGGTTCGCCCGCCCACGTCTGGCTGTGCGTGGCTTTCCCGTGTCCGGGGAAAAGGGCATCCTGGTGGTTGAGTCGAGCCCGGGGTAGGTTTGGACCCTTCGGGGCCCCTGGGCGAGGCAATGCACCGCTTCGGCCCCCGCTTCTCTGTAGACGGGTGTCCTGGCTTGGCCCGACCAGGATGATTCAGTCAGTCGCCTTCTCTTCTACTATCCTCTCTGATCTTTCGCTTTTATCTTTCCTTTTTCTGCAGTTCCCTCTCACATCTCATACTCCTGTTTCACCTCCCTTGGCGGCAAGGGCTAACCTTGGGTGGTAACAGATTTCCTTATCCAGACCCACTCTTGGTTATAGTTACTGGGTAGCACTGGTAGTGTAGCATACTCAGCAAACCATATTTGTCATAAGTGCCACCTACCCCTTGTTGGACTCGGTGGTGGGTGGTGCACCACAGTTTCCGAACACCATTCCCCTCTTATGGGTTCCAAGCTAAAACAATCTGATCAGCCTCTGAAAAGAGGCCGGACCGAAGCACTTTCAGCATTTCTGAAACTAGACAACTCAGACGACCACTTTACAAGATTTTTCGTCTTACACTCCGACGACACTTCTAAGCCGCTCTCAAAACTATCTCCGTTCCTTGTTGCTAAAGTTCTTCAAAACACGCTTGAGGCTAAATATGAAGCGAAGAAGCTTTTTTCCGGTGACCTTCTTGTCGAGATTTATGAAAGGTATCAGGCAACTGCCCTGCTCAATCTGAATATGATACATGATCTCAAAGTGACCATATCTGCACACCGTACGCTGAACACCATTCGCGGTGTGATATCGGAGGATGATCTCGTAACCAGTTCTGAAGAGGAAATCGTGGAGGCTCTAAGCGCTCAAGGTGTTGTGGCCGCAAAACGAATTAAAATCCGTAAGGATGGCGAGGAACGACCCACCAAACATGTTATACTGACATTCGAGAGAAACTCGTTGCCCCCTACCGTAAAGGCGGCTTACATCAACTGCAAAGTGCGGCCGTATGTCCCGAACCCGCTACGCTGCTTTCGCTGCCTGCGGTACGGTCACGGTTCACGAGCTTGCCGTGGTCGTGAGACCTGCGCCAGGTGCAGCGGCACTGACCATACTGCTGACGACTGCAACCTCGACTACAAATGTGTAAACTGCAACCGCGACCACCCTTCCTACTCTCGATCATGTAACCGCTTTAAAAAGGAAAAAAAGATACTTGCTCTCAAGGTGAAAGAAAATATTAGCTACCAGGATGCAGAGCGCCGCCTCTCTCCTTTGGATTATAAATAAAAAGAAATCAAAATGAGAAGGAAAAAAAAAACTGCCGATAAACTTTTATTTGAGAAAAATAAACTCCGGAAAACACGTTTTGAATTTGACAAAAAATCATGAGCCATTACGCTTGGTGAAGGTGAATGACGCAGCGAAGCTGTTTAGCACACGACACAGACCCGCTCGAGGAGCCGGAGGAAACTAGACACGCGCGAAGGTAGCGCCACCCGGCGGAAAGTAGACACGCGCAACGGGACCACCACCCCAAAGAGAGCGGAAGGTAAAAAAAAAGAAAACTAAGCACGCAAGTGCTTGGAACGGCGACAAAGAGAGGGGTGTGCGATCGTAGACATGGCCGACGCGGGTCGCACAGCGACAAATCTTTGAAAAACCTTTATTATCTACCTGAGAGTCTACCGGTATTGAGAATGATGCCTATTGATAACCAATCTACTGAATAGACCTATAGGGAGTATTCACTGGACGCCATATTTGTGGGTGCTGTTTAGAGCGCATGCTCAAAACGAGCTCACATCAATAGGCTGCTAAGACCGGCACTCTTGATGGTGCGGAATGCACGTTGCAAAAGAACTGGTGGAAGCTCGCCATCAGCACGCGCTCAGCATTCGCGCATAACAGCTATGGCCGCCAGTGAATACTCCCTATTGCTAAATTACCCAAGCATCAAGGAGAATGCAGGAAATGGTGTTCCACGCGCTGCGCGTGCCGGTGCCTGCAACAGCATAGCCTCCTCTATGTCAGCAGTAAGTGTTCTAAAGCAAAAACCTAAAACAAATGGCATCTTGCACGCGCGTTCGTCAACGCTTTAATTTGGTTATTTACTTCGAATCTTTTATACGGGGAAGACGTGCGCGTGCTGCGCGTGTGGCGATGCGAGGGTACAGTTTTTAGTCACTGCACACGAAAAATCCACGCAACCTTATTCATAAATAGCTTCGCTGTAAAATAAACTCCAAAAACACGGAATCCTAGTTATATGGTAACACTGAGCGTATAATCACGCAGCGTACTCATGATACTGTGTGGCTTGCTCGTGGAAACGGTACATACGCTGTTGCGGTTAGTAGGTTCTGTTCAGATTATTCTCAAGCCCGAAAGCCTTAGTTGCCCTTCATTTCGTGATGGAGCGAGTACTCTGTGAATCTCTTCAAAACGTCGAAATGAAGGAAGGGTATGTTTCTAGACACTTCCTTTTGCGCTACCACCCCCTATGCTATTGCCACCAGCGGCTCCTAGATGTCACTAGCGGAGTCTACGAGGCCGGTCAGTGCTCAATACATTCCGACATACAAAATTTTGGTTATCCTAACAAATTACATTTTTCTAAGTGTATATCTTCTCTACTTTCCAAGTTTGAGCGTGTCAAAGGCAGAGATAGTTTCATGTGCGTTTCCTTTGCTCCTACGTATTTATTTATTTTTATTCGAGAGTCCCCCAATTTAATATTCGGTCGCCCGGAATATTTCAAATTTACGAGCAGAATAGCCGCCGAAAGATAGAACCGCCATCATAAAGGGGCACGCCTCATTTTAGTTGTTAAATCATGCGCGAGAAAGCACGTGAAAAAAGAAAGCAAAAACAAATATTAAAATAATTTTTAAAAAAATGCCGAGCTTAACTGAAGCATGGAGCCCGGAACCACATTCGAAACACGTTCTTCTTATTTTTATGGGAAAAAAAATAAATATTAGAAACAAAATAGTCGCAAGAAAGAAAGATGGCCACGAAGTTTCTGTTTCTTTTCCTTATTTGACGACCCTAGCCTCTTCTCGAGCTCGTTCACAACGCGAACTCTTTCCGGAATGGCCCACCCCATATGCATTACAAAAGAACGCCACACCGCTCCCTCTTTCGGCCACACATAAATTACAAACACTTCGACATCCCTCGGCGCTGCTTTATGCGCTTCCCGCCTATTTCCTCCTTTTTTTTCACCGCGCTTTTTCCTCTTACGCGCACGCGTTTGAGGCTGTGGTTTCCCGCCATATTTTTTCCCGCGCGGTCTCTTACCCCCTCGTCGCCCCACACATCTACAGCACCCCCTTCCCCCATTTTTTTTTTTACCTTATCTTATTCGCTCAGAAACACTTTTCTAGTACACGTAATTTTGTTGTCGGTGGTGTTGTTCTTCTTGTGCTTGTTGCTGCAGTTTATTCGTTGATGTTGTCGTGTTGGTCGCGTCGGTTCTTGCGTCTGGCCAAATTTAATTTTTGTTTACCCCCAGTTTTTTTTTTCTTTTTTTTTTTCCCGTCTGACGGGTCCGGAGTATTTTTTCGCGCACCAACGGTTTTCTCTTGCTCGTGAACATTCGCCGGCCATTTGTCAGCACAGCCTTATTGATGCCGCTAACGATTTGTTTTCCAACTTTCTCCGAGGACTGGGAGTATACGCGCGGCCCCTGCCGGAAAAGGGTCTCGTTGCGTGGTCGTGCTCGCTCCAGCGCAAAATGACGTTGTCCTTCGCGATCTTTGCGCGGGTGCGTGCAAGAGGCCTACTTCTATTGGACGTTTCGTGAACGTTGGTAATCGTGCTCCCGCCTATAGCTTCAACGTACTTACTCGTTTTGTAATTAAAAGGATTGTCCGGTAAAGCTTTGTCTTTCAGAAAACAATTAAATTAAACTGCCATTGCTTTTTACAAATATCATCCGCACAATATCCGAATTCTTAATCCTCCACCGCACAAGTAATTCAATTTTAAACAGAGCCAAACTTCCCAGATTTTACCCGCTAAACACGCGGTGTTTTCGTTGGTCACAGCAAAAGCTCCGACGTAACATCAGGTAATGAAAGCCACAACAGCTCTTGACTGCTGTCTCAGTAAAATAACTTTGTTCTGAGAAAGACAAGATTCACGTCAGTGAGGGAAGCTCAATTCTTCGGCGATCTTTTTTGCACGCACCATCAGTCACGTTGATCCCAGCTGGGAAGAAGTGAACGCCCACGACTCTGACGTTACCAAGCCCGATGCAACGTCATGACACGACCAGCAATGCATACTTGCGAAATTCGGCGTAAAGTTTCGCATTCATGTTTATAATTGATCGAACGAATATTTGGGGCGTCTTTTAATGAAATAAAAAACCCATCTGGCTGTATTTAGGCCCTCTCTCCGTGACCAGCTTAACAACTTCCGGATATCACGGGACAATTCCTTTACTATATTGACGAATTGTTGCTCCCAATAGAGCCAGTAAACAATCTACGCTTCAGAGTTACGACACTTGAGCTAACCGTGTGCTCAAAATCATTGTTGCCAGTTATCTTAAGCTTCAACTGAAATCGCAGAAAATGGTTTTCCGCCACCCAAAAATGTTCGAAGAATCCGCGACAGAGCAAAACTATATCGCCTGTGCTTCATGGCACAGTAGAGAGTTTTGGAAACCGCTTTTGCACATCCGATACGGTATGATGGGGACTCCGGTAAGAGCTGCGCATGCGCCGAGTCTTATGCAGTAGCAGACTTGGGAAGTAATCCGTTACAAGTAACGGATTATTTGTAATCCGTTACTTTTTCAAGTAATTTTGTAATTACCACGTTACTTTTTCCTCGGAAGTAATTTGTAATGTAATTTCGTTGCAAAATATTGGTAACGGATTACTTTTATTACTCGTTACTTTTTAAAAAATATATGAGCATAATACAGTAACTGAAGCAATACGAGCAGAACATTCAGCAGCATAAAGAGAGCAAGTTTTACCAGATAGAAAACATCAGGAAGGGGAGAATAGCCGAAAAGAAAACACGATTTTCTGTATGACCGGTAACTAGAATCACTAGAAAAACGGTTAAGGCATGTACAAATATACGAAAGACAAAGATCAAGTAAGACAACGCCGAGTAGGCTAGAGTGCCTCAATGTCCTTCTGTTAGGGTGATGCCATCGTTTGTAGTACCTCTAGTAGTACCCGATGCCGACAGCACGCGCTCACAGGGAAAATACAAAGAAATCGCAGGAAACAAAATGTCGCCGTAGTACAGTCAGCGCCACGAGCGCGTGCAGGGACACGCTCTTTCACGCGCTTCAGAACTAAAAATAAAAATAAGCGTTCGAAACAAAATGGCCAGATGTCATCACTCCCAAGCAAAGCGCACAAAGCGCACGCGAGCAGAGCACGAGGCGGCATGAGCTATCTCGTGAACTGGCGTCTGCCTCCTACGAACTACAAAGTTATGGCGGCGTCAGGCATGCGTGGAACGCTTGGTGAGATCGGTCTATTACCAGAGAACCCCTTCCCTCGTTTACTTTTTTTTTCTTTTTCTGGACAACAAAATATGACTTTTACTCATTTCTAATAGACGCTGACTAATTATGTCCCGTCCATCAAAATCTTGGCTCCTGTCTGAGTCACTAGAGCCGAGGTCACGCTGCTCATATGTCGTACAAAAAGACGGTCTGCAAAAACGAGTCACCGTAATATCCGTGGTTCGAATACCGCGTGCCAAGTTTTCTCCTTGGACTCGTTGCCATACGATGATTCGAAGCACGGATCTAGCGGTGACTCGGGTTCGAATCTGTTTGCGGACTGTCTTTTGGGTGATGTACACGCAGTGTGACCCTCGGCTTAATGGAAAACGATGAATGGCAAATGGCTAGGCAAGAGACCTATTGCTAAATTACCCAAGCATCAAGAAGTCAGGGATTGGTGTTCCACGTGCCACACGCGCACGCCTTCCCCGCATAAAAGATTCGAAGTAAATAACCAAAATAAAGCGTTGATGAACGCGCGTGCAAGATGCCATTTATAGGGAGTATTCACTGGACGCCATATTTGTGGGTGCTGTTTAGCAGCGTATGCTCAGAACGAGCTCATATCCGTAGCCCGCTAAGACCGGCACTCTTGATGGTGCGGAACGCGTCGCAAAAGAACTGTGGAAGCTCGCTCATCAGCACGCGCTCAGCATTCGCGCACACAGCTATGGCCGCCAGTGAATACTCCCCTATCTCCATAGGTATTTGCTTCTAGAAACAGTCACCACTGCTGAGGCTAGCACGTACGGCGCGTGGAACACCGATCCCTGCATTCTCTTTGATGCTGGGTAAGCAGCAATAGGTCTATTGTGGGGTGTTATGTGAAGTATTTCGGTCGGGCATGCGCAGTCTGTGGCTGTGTTGCGCATGTGCAGTTTTTCTATGTCGCGCACGTGGACGTGTTAGGTTATTTCTGTGTCGCGCATGTGCCATCTCTGCCGTGCATGCGTGGTGTGTGTCGCGCACGTGGACGAGTTAGATGTGTCGTGCTTGCGTAGTCTGTGTCGGTGCATGGGCTGTAGCTTTGTTGTGCTTCCGAAAGTTTTATATTCTATGCTCCCAAGGTGAACTAAAATGTTTACCAACCTAAAAATAAACAAAAGACTAAACGTTCTAAAGAGGACACCATATAGAAGCTAAAAAACAAAAAATGACTGAACGCTAAAAAAAAAAAAAAAAGCTTTTACGCGGGCAACATGACCTTCTGAACATTATCTCCCGTTTCTCCACGAGTTGTCCTATGACAAATCGCCCACGACGAATTGCCCTTTGTGACGAATAGCCCTGCTACGAGTTGCCCTATTACGAATTGTTTTGCGACGAAAGGACTGTATCCCGTGGCGGACACCGTGCCGTAATCCCGGACAGCAGGACCGGCGACGCGCCAATTTCCCCGAAGCTGCCTTACAAATCAGGCTGGCACGCAAAGTGGCGCTACCTTGCGCGGCGCATCCGACATCACCGTCCCACCCACGGCCTCCTCGAGACTCCAACTACTTTATCTCTGTCTCAACCAAAGATGGACCAAAGCGGATGCTACGAGCCATCCCGCGCTGAGAGACCCGCGTCCACGTGACCTTCCGGTATGGGTATTGAGCGACGGATCGAACACCATGGGCCGATTTGCCGGTGAATGCGGCGGCTAAAAATGCCGGAAAAGGAATTTACAGGTCAGGTGACTGGCTCCGTGGGGAGAAAGTACTTAGCATTCCAGCTGATTCCACTTAACAGATAATGAGCCTTGCCTGTCGTTTTACTCCATTCCCGCTAAACACAGCCTTGCTCGGAAATGAATTTACACGCCTCTCGTGATGTGAACGAATCTGGTTAAATTCACTTCTATTTCGAGCCTGTTCACCCTCTTTCCGCGCGCAGAGTCGAACTTAAATTAGTCGAAGCGAGGACGGACTTACGGTAGACCTTTGCCTGGAACGCTAAGTGCATTTAGTTTCTTGTCTCCAGGGAACGGGTCACGGTGACCCGGAGATACCCGCGAATCGATCAACAAGCCGGACATAGTCAGGTGAAACGCTCGCAGAGCGAGATCGGCTGCGAGTGACTCGTAGCATCGCTTTGCGCTTCATCTTGAGGTGAGGCCAGGAGCATCACACCTCGTAATTGCAGATGTCAGCGTAAGTTTTCGCCCGCTCTCGGCAGGCGGCGATGCCGCGCGCGCTTGCGCAGACGGGGCTCTGACCCAAAACGCCGGAGTAATTGAATTGCCGGAAAACTAACTAACGTGTTCCTGTGGGAGCCCGGACGCGGGAGGGGTAGAAAAAGTCGGACCCACTCTCTCCGTTTTTCTTTCGCTCAACTGGGCTCGCGATTCTTCTTCCTGACACGCTGCATTCAAAAGCGCGCGCTTCCGTGCCAACTTCTCGGGTATTTTTCTCTCACCGTAGACGAGATTGGTGGTGGTTGTGTACACAGAGCCGTAAGCCCGATCAGACGAGGAGACGCCAACTGTGCGCTGATTGGGACGTGAGCACTCTTCGCTTGGCTTAGGGGGCTTTAACTAACTTTCGGGTGTCGGTGCGTGCGTGTGCGTGTGTATGTGTGTATGTGTGTGTATGCATGTGTTGGAGAGGGGGCGGTAGGTTATACTAGCGTAGTGTGCGAAACTTCGAACTATATGTTACCATGGTTACGCTCTCTTGAGCAGACGACGTGTATGCTATGCATCGCCACATCGCTTGAACAATGATTTTTTTTTATATGAGTTTTGTTTATTTGTTTTTCAGTAAGGTTTACGTTTTCATAAATTAAAAAAGTGTTGGCTTTTTTTGGTGTGTGAGTAACTAATATAAAAATCAGGTTCCTGTTCTCAAGGCTAGATGCCTGTTTTCAAGGCTCTGATTGGCTTTGATTGAAAGGATGCTGGGAAGTCCTCTATGCTAGATGCCTCGAGGTTTACCCTCTATTTTGTTTCCGATCAGCCAATAACATCTCGTCGTTCTGATATCATAGCAACCCCTAAGCTAGAAGTTGGCAAACTTGCACTCCACTTATAGTGTTGTTCGCGTATGCCATAGCACACTTCCTCAGTTCTACCAAAAGTGACAGTTTGGAATGGAGTTCGCACTGCATGTTTCCTGTTATTTCCAACCTTTCACGTTCCATCGAACGACACATCTCCGTGATTGGCGAATCAGCTCGCGATCTGTCTGCCGTGGAGCGCGCTGCGCCAAGAATGTCGCGTGCTGATTGGCCGATGAATCAAATTGCGTGCGATGAAAGCAACGTTGGTAGAACAGCTCAGATAGGAAACTTCCACAGAGCCTGCTTCGAACAAGTGGCTCCGATCCGTACTCGAGAACCGAGCTAAACGCGATAGCAACGCCGCCATGTTTCCCGCAGCGGCCACTCCGGGAAGCGCACGGCCAAGGGTCGGTGGCGCCATCTCACAGTGCCATTTCGCAGTGGCTGTACTAATCAACTTTCATGTTTGGACTCGTCGCTGAAGGGTGGCGCTGTAATCGTGTTTAGTTTGGTCTTGGTGGACGCTGAGCGATCCGGGTTTCAAGGGTGAGTTTCTAACTGAGTGTTTTAGTAACGCTGGGTGAAAGTACCCATTAAATTGTGGCTTATTTATGACTACCCTATCGTCATTGTCTTTTTCGTGCTATTTTATTTTGCACCTAAATATGCACCAAGTGGATATATGTATACTTTAACACATTAAATTGCTTCTCTTATTTCAAATATAATAGAAGCAGCCGTTTCTAGGCTCGTTTAAGTCACGGTGTTTGCACTTTTGCCACTCTTAAATACTAATTATTTCTTAATATCATCAGAATATTAATTTAAAAAAAAAGCTGTCTTAAGTATGTAAGACAAGAAATCGCAATCGCTTTCCGTGCAGGGCGCTGCCCCCAGGCTTAGTAAAGGGGCTTCGTTGAGGGACTGTGTCTCCTTCTTCAATCATGCAAAGGACACATGTTTTAACTGATATAAAGGTCCATAAAATATTTCAAGCGGTGCAAATATAAAAATAAAATCGAAAAATGTGTATTTTTTGTTGTTGTCGTCCGGCGCTTTTGTTTTTCGGTATTCATCGCGTGTTTACGTACTAATATCGCGGCAGCCTCGCTTGCCACGATATTAGTTTGCAGGACTGAAGTCCTGCAAATCTGGCGAACAAATGCTCCAAGTTGTATGTTTCTGAGGTGTTTCTTTTTTACATTTATTTGATTAAAATACACGAAACGCATTTAGCGATTAATATTATTTAGCGTCACTTACCTTCACCCATTTATTGTTTCGTGAAATCATTGCCCTCCTTTTAATATGATTACTTAAGTTACTTATTTACCACAAAATATGACCACAGAGTCTGTGCGCGTAAATAGCAATGTCCACGTCTTGAGGATTTACATTTTGTGGCGCGTATTCCGAGGTTGTTTTTTCTTTTCTTGCAAAGCTATTTATGAATTTGTTTGTACTATATATTATGCTGTAAGATATAAAAATATTAAGTCAAACAAAATTTCGACCAACCTCCCTCAGTTCGATTTTATAAGAAATCACCATGGACATTCCTGTTGACACTAGTCTTCGGGCACGTAGTCTTCGGGCGATGGTTAGAACGCTTTCAATATCACGCACCCTAGTTCTTTTTTTTTTTTTTTCATAGCGCTTTCGTGTATTATGTGAGCTTCAAGGAGAGTTAATCACATTCATGCATCGAATTCGATTCTTTTCAAGTTCACGATGCTAGCTAGACCCTTCGCTTTGATGAAGCCAATAACTAATGTGTTCAAACAAAGACACCCAACATACTTTCCTTCAGAGGCTTCCAGTGGTGCAGGTTTTGTTTATCGTTGACCCGATCTCTATTTTCTCTTTCTTCCTTTCATTCTCTCTCTCTCTCTCTCGTCCTCTTTCTTTCTTTTCTTTATACAAATCGCACAGAAAATTTGAACAGACGTAAACACACACACACACACACACACACATGCGCACACTCGCGAACAGTTGGCACTCACTTCACCATTTAGAACGAATTTATCTGCCAGAAACAGAGGCAGGGAGGAGACTGAGATATTGCAAACAAATAAAATGAGGACTGGGAAGGGGGTGGTGAACTCGGAGTCGGCTTTTCCTAACGACCTTGGCTGCCGAATAATACGCGACAAATTAAAAACCAGCTGAAAAAAAAAAAGTTAAGCAAGGGAAAGTAGGCAAAGCGAAACAAACAGAAAACTAGATAAGTCTTCTTTTCATCCATTTTATTCCCTTGAAGCAGAGACATTTTAAAAACAATGTAAAATAAGATACAAAAAAAAACGAAGGAAGGAAATAAAAGTAAGGTATCATAAATAACACGTCATTCGTCGCATTTCGTCTGAAGGCACTTAAGCATCGGGGAGTTGAAAATAAAACGAAACGAATGTGGGAGAGGAATAAGAGGGGTGGGGGAAGAAGAGGGGCTTTTCTTTTTAGCTAAGCTCTTTTATCGTTCAAACGATAAACACTAGAGGCGTGGTCATATATCTGAATGTTAGAAACTAGAGGGTCGAAATAAGAAATGAAACAAAAGAAGAAGGAGGTGGTGGTTCAGCCGTCTTTCTCGGAATTCTGGATGAACGTGGTGTCATTTGTCATCGAAACCCAGTTGTGAGAGATGCTCACGCCCGAGTCTAAAATATGGAATAGCCGGGATCGAAATTTTCTGGACTCTTCTCGAAATGCCCTTCCAGCCTGTGGAAAATAGTCATCCCCCCGCCCCCCTTCCAAACACACACGCGCGCACAAACACTCTTCCATACCCAGAAAGAAAAAAAAAACACGGCAGATGCTGCGTCCGGTTTTTGAACTATGTATTCCTCCTCTGCATTTAGACTAGCACCAATCCTCAATAAGGAACCAATCCTTACCTTGAAGAACTAAAAGTAAAAATAATATGTTTGTTTTTTTCGTCTGTGTATGTGCGTCTGTGTCTGCGTGCAGACTGAGTCTGCACCCGCACCAGACTGGTCTGCGTTCGCGAGTGTTTCTTCGTAGAGAATGTTCGTGTATGCGCCTCTTCGGGCTTTATGTGCATGTGTAATGCATTCGGTAGTGTGTATGTTGTATGTGTGTGTATGCTGACCGAAACTTATCGAAATATTTTCCAACGTCGTTGGCTGCTAGATAAACAAAAATCTACTAAGTATTACTAACTTTTGATTTGTAACCCAAAATTTTAAAAAAGGACAAAAAAACAACGTTACTTGACCTGGAACCTCACTTACTCACACCTGTTCATTGATTTCCCTAAATCCCGCCGTGAAAGCAATAAATGTTATAAAAATAAAAATACAAACCTTTTATGTAAAAAAAAACACATCCCTGTTAAAAATGGGTATTACATATCCCATTGCAGATATCATTTGAACCCAGGTTTCGCGTCGCCTTTTTTTGGTGTTTCTCTAACAAAATGCCGTAAAAAAAAGCAAAAAAACAGACTTTGTCTAGGTTTTGCAACGTGATATCTCGCCGGATATTAACGTGCGCCAGCTTGAGTCTTCGTTTCTTTGTGCAAGTCAGCGTTGTTGTGGTGTTTGTGCGTGTGTGCGCGTGTTCGTGTCTGTGTCTATGTGTGTGCACGTGTTTGTGTGTTCGTCCGCATGTGTGTTCGTGCGTGTTATGTGTCCGCGTATGTATGTCTCCGCGTCATTTCCTCTACGCATGTAATTTTAAGCACGTTTGTGTTTGTGCGCGTGCGAACGCGTAGATGTGTCGGTGACCTAACTGTTGCAGGTGTGTATGTGTTGCGTGCCGTATACGCAGTGCCCGCTTGTGCCAGTTTTGTTGTTCCCAGAGCCGTGCGTGCGTCTGCGGCCGATTTGTGAGGGCTTATGTCGCGAATGTTGTTGGTACTACGTGTTCGTGTGTTTGACGCACGTGCTACGTCGACTTTTTTGGTTTACGCCCTTCTACCCCGTATACTTTGTATGTGTGTTTGGGTGGATAGTGTGTTCGCTTGCTTTGCGTTGCCTTTTTTTTTGTTTCGATTGTGGCGTTTGCTCTTTTACCGCAAGCCCGCTCTCTGTGCCCGACTTTGGCGTTCGGCAAGAAGGAAGCTACTTAGTTGGAAACCCGTCGGAAGCCGCTTCTTGGGCCAACTTCGATCTTTTCCGCTGATCTAGGTTCGAGACGTGCGGGCGCTACGTTCCACACAACGTCTTCGGCGAAACGTGCTATGAGCTTCCTTTCATGGGGATGAGTTCTGATGAGACGACGCAAGAAGCCCTGCCGAAAAAGTGCGCGCGAGCTATGGCTACATTGTGTTTTTTCTACTTTGTTACTTTTATATTCAGGCTGCCGCAACGATGTGGCAAAAACCAATTTGCATGTTAACTGTAGTGACGAGGTCTGAGCCAAAATGCCAGATTATAATAAGCTGAAAGTGAGGTTGCAGAAAGCGTGTCTACGGGTTTTTTTGCGTGTTTTTTTTTCTCTCAAGCCTCACTTCTTTTTTTTTTTATTCATTTAGCTTTGTCGTCAAATGTACATCCCTTTTAAAGAGCGGCCGTTTGTGTCTATTATATAGAAGAAAAGAAACCTTGGATTATCATAAAACGGGACGAATATTTTTAATCGGTGGTATGGGAAAAATAAAATGCTGTTTTGAAATAACTCTGCAACATGGTTTCCGGCCTTTTTCCTTTGTTTTATTGACCTGTCGTGAATATGTAATTAGAAACAAAACCCAACATTATGGAGAGGACCATTAAGACGCAAGCTGAAATTCGGCGCTCCATCTTGTTGTCCTATGCTAATCTTTCCCGAAATGCCCTTTTTTTCTATTTTTTTCTCTTTTTCTTTTGTGGGGGGGGGTGGAGATGTCGCTCAAAGTAAATGCTTTCAGACATTCTCGGTGGCTCGACCAAGCTGGCTTTCACAATAAACTTCAAAACTTTGGAGCAGAGTGGTTTCGAGTTGGGGGGGGGGGGGGGGGGGCTGCGGAACATAGAAGTTTCGTATTGTTCAGACAGAACCTCACGCGAACTTTGTGCGAACTTGCGGGGAACCGCCGTTCGCTTTGCCTGGATATGTGCCAGCGTCTGGGGACACTTCAGTAAAATACGGGCTGGGGAATGGTACGAGTTATTCAAAAAATTTAAGAAAGCACTCAGCATGTTTGGGAAAGGGGTCTAAGTTGTTCGCTTCCTGCGGTTTCATATAAGATCGATGCCTGTAGTGAGGAGGCCTTCTAGAATTCGCTGCACTTTCGTGGTCGTCGTCGCTTAGGCACTTAGCAGTTTTGAACGCGCACTTTTGTTTTTATACCGTGACGTCACAGGGGAAAGAGTATGAGGATCATTGACGTGACGTAGAATCGTCCTCAGCATGAGGTTGTATATGCGAGCGCCGGATGAATGGATGGATGAACGGGGCGAACCCTTTGAAGTGGGGAACGCCTCGCGCACCCTATTGGCGCCTTTGCCTATTAGGATAGGAATATGACGATGGGTTTCACAGCAGTCTTTTTTCGATATCAATTCTTATCCGCATTGCCGACGCCCGCGTATTCACGCTCATGTGGATGAAATTGTAGGTTATGCGTGTTAGTGAGGGCAAGATGTTTTAATACAGCTGTCGCTTTAATCATAGGCGTGCGCACAGGGGGGCAGGGGGGGCGGCCGCTCCCTCTAATCATCTAGGAGGGGGGGGGGCGCAAAGTTGGCCCGACTCGAGGCGCGACTGCGCCGGCGGTATGGTTTCTTTTTCGACGGCATAAAACACCGACGGGGGGGGGGGGGGCGCTCTGGGGAAACCTCGCCCCCCTAAAGAAAAGTCCTGCGCACGCCTATGGCTTTAATAATGAACCCCTCAAGAAAAAAAAATCTACGAGGTTTTTTTTCTTTATTGCAAATATTAACTATGCATATCGCCGAATGCTGATCCTCCACCCGAATGTGGCGCCAGAGGTCAGAACCGGATGTCAAAAGTTCAGCACTAACAGTGATCTTATCCAAAAGGTATAAGTGATTTTTAGAAATTTTCAATGGGAAAATGGCGGCCCACCGAGTTCTCGAATACATGGGGTTCTAGGGCACCGGTTATCGAAAACGGGCAAAAATAGGCCCCATTTTTCCATTAAAAGTTTCAAAAATCACAGTATAACTTTTTGAATAACGGTTAGTGTTGAAACTTCGGGAACTGCTTCGGGCCTCTAGCGCTATATTTGGATGTAGAATGAGCGTTCGGCGATGAATAATTTATTTTTGCAGTAAAAAAGACAAAAAAATACTCCTTGTATTCTTATGTTTTTGTTTTTGTGGGAGGGAAATTTTGTAATTTTTGAGAAGTGTTTATTATTTCTGTCGCCACCCAGACCCTACTCTAGGTTTGAGTACCAAGTCGCTTTATTCTTCCTTTTTTTTTTTTAGTACTAGCCGGTAGCTTTTTAAGTCGAAGAATGAGTCGGCGGGGGGGCAGGAGGTTTCACTCCACAGGCTCAATCCCCGCCCTTGCCTATTTTGATCTGAAAGAGAATCGTACCGGCGTGCGTTCGTGTATCATGAGCCGTGTGATGCACATTAACGGCCCTCTGTTAGCCGTGATACCGCACTGGCTAAATCTCTCGCCTACAGCGGAGACAGCAGACGCCATTGCGGCTTCGTAGCACGGACCGGTGAAAAACATCGATGTCTCAGATTTGTGGCCTTCCAAAAGCCAATAGTAGCAGTGAATCGAGCAGCCTGGATATGATGAGCTTTTTGTACATTTGAAGTACTGAATGTTGGGATGCACCCAAGGAGAAGCCTTCAAGCTGCCTAATGACGCATAGCAGTTGACGGCACCGTTTAAGTTCCTTGCGTACTTCAGGTCTCCACGTCACCCGGTCATCAATAAACCGCCGAAATACGTGTGGATATTCACCCTCTTAACTGGCGTTCCAGCAAAGTTTAGCAGTAGCACATTCTGTGGTGCTCGGCTTGTGTGTCGGTAGAGGAGTGTGGCAGTCTTCACCAATGATAGCGTAAGGCCTAGTTGCGATATAGCTAGTGCGGTAGAGTCCAGTGCCACCTGGAGTCGATTACGTATTCCTATGGCGTTCCTTGAGGGCCCGACACACCACAACGCAACATCATCCGTGTAGATTGCCATGCCTACGCGAAGAGCTCGATTCTTTGCTGGAAAGCATCAAGAGATACCACCCATGGCGAGATTGAAAAGAAGAGGGATCAATACACTTTCTTGGGGTTCCCCTTGAGCAATATATCTAGATGTATTAGTAGTACCTGGCAATTTGACCTTCATAGACCGCCCAGAAAGCAAAGCCTCAATATAAGATAAGGGTCTACCACAAACCCCAAGATGCTTTAGTTGGTAGATGATGGTCGAATGTGGCAATGTATCAAAAGCACGACTGATGTCAAGGAACACCCAGTGTACCATTTGCCCTATAGCTTAGCTTCTTCTAGGGTCGAGGCGAGGTCTCCCATTGCATCAGCAGTGCACCTCTTGGCTCTAAAGCCAGCGAGTTCAGGCGAAAAGGCACCAACTCTATCCAAAAGCCAGGTTAGACGTTGCAGAACCATTCGCTCAAGCACTTTTCCCAAGTAATGCGCCAAGGAAACCGGCCTGTAGGATGAGTTTTTTTTCTTTCGGCATGCCTTGTTTGAGTATGGGAATTACCATCGATTCCTTCCATGCATCCGGGAGTGTTTGTGTCCTCCATATGTCGTTGAGCTTTTCAAGTAGGCCTGGATGGTGCATAGGAGCCACGTTCCTGAGCGACTGGTAGGTTATGCCATCGGTACCCGGAGCGTTTTCTTTCGACAGTGATGGAGTGCTTGAGTGAGCTGCATTAGAGTGAAGTCTGAGTAAATTGCCGACGATGTCTCTCTGTCTTCAGGTTGACGAATCTGGCTTTGCGATGGATTTATCAGCCTGTCTTGGTATTGACGAGGTGGAATAGAAGAGCAAAAAATTCAGCGGCAAATAGCTCTGCCATATCCGTCTTGGACATACCAGACTTGATTGCAAGCCCTGCAATAAAATGTCATGGAACCTTCACGCCGGAGTGGGTTAGAGCGATCTTCCATGCGCGCCTGGACCACCAAGCGATGCGCAGTCCTGGATCCATTGCAACCACTGAAGTGCCTTGATGTGTTGCCTGAATTTAGCGTAAATTCGGTTTTAGCGAATCCATTCCCATGAGGCGTTGGTGTGAAGCGCCCTTCGTTGTGCCTGCCGTCGGTCTACCCATAGGTTAGGTTAAGCCATTCAAGGTCAGGAGAGGGCTTGTAACTGGAACTGTGGCAGATCGCGTTGAAAGCTGCGAGCACTCTGCAATGCATGTAGTAAGGTAGTCATAATTGCCGTCTACAATGGCAGTAGAGAGGTGCTGGGAGAATATGTCCCAGTTAATAACTTTGCAGACCCGGGAGGTTTTTTGATGCTACGCTGGGGTTTGTCAGTCTGGTGGGAACATCATCATGCCCTCCAGTGTCCGGTTGGGCTGTCCACAAGGCGACAACACGCGACGATATCCACGTTAGATCACTGTGCATTTTGTAGACGTGGAACTAACGACAACATGCGACGATATGAACGTTAGATCTCTTGTGCTGTCGTTAGTTCCACGTCTACAAAATGCCTTTGACCCGTCATTGAGAGCTCGCAGCTGTAGGGCTGCCGCAGTATCTTCAAGCTGTCGTCCCCTGGCGTTCCGTTTGAGTACTGCCCTAGGTTTCGTTGTGTGCGTTAAAATCTCCACATATAATAAGCTGTTCTCGGCTGCGTTTATGAATTTCTTCTAGAACCTTTGCGTCTCATACAACATGGGGGGGGAGGGGGCAATATAGGCGGAAATAACCGTTGTGACGTGCCGGCCAATCGCGATTATCACCCCGGCGTATTCTGCAATCTCTGAAGGCAAGTCTGGAAGATCAAGCCCGGGAGGGGGCTTGGTGTACATCGGCACGGACCAGAACTGGTACTCGCGATCTTTCCTTTGGTGCTTGGAGTTGCACTGTGATGGAAGACATATGAAGAGGCCAATGCGTCTATCCGTTCAGTTACAAGAGTTTGGCGGAGAATGAACAAACGTGTGCGTAAAGCATTCATATTACATTGAAGGGGAGTGTCACGATTCTAAGAAATGACATAACAAGAAGTTGATGGTGCAAGAAGGAAGAAGATGATGTCCCATGGGGCAGCGATGTTAGAAGACGAAAAAAAAACAAGGATGGCGACGCAGGGATAATCTAAGACTGAGGCCGGGAGAAAGTGGCGGCTACGCTCCAGGACGCGCCCGATCCTTGCTGTGCAAAAGCTGTCCGCGGCGAGAGTTTCACACTCCCCTTTAGACGCCTAGGAGATAAGGGCCTTCGCTGCCTTTGGCAAGTCACTTCGGTTCGTCCAAACAAAAAACTCAAACTGTAAAGCCTGCTCCGAACAGCTTTTCTTTTTTTGAACTGTAGATGTGTTTTAGCGTGTGTGTAATATTTTCCCTTTTACTGTGTACATGCTCCTTTGCTTTCCGTTATACATTCGTCTTCCTTTTGTAAATATAATGGGTTGTAAATTATTCGTTTTCGGCCTCGCATCTGCCGCACTCCCGGCGTCTCCGGTAGAACCGTGACAGAGAGAAAGAAACACTGGGCTACGTTTTTATGTATGTGAAGTTTTTTGCTCTACTTTTTGTGCTCTGTTAACGCGGGTACTTTTTTGTTGGCGGAGTTGGACATTTCAGAGTCCTGCTAACGTATCCCGAGAAAGAGAAATCATACTTTGCGGAATCGTCGTGACTGTGCGGGGCCATGAGGCCTCAGTGTTTCCCAATATAGCAAAGTCTACGTTCGCAGCTGCTCTGAATGTGGACGTCCATCCAGGGGCTTCGCCAGCAGATGCACATTTGTCCTCGGCTTCTCCCTCTTGTGAAGAAGAGCGCCATCGTGTTTGTGACGGTTGTCTGGATATTTGCTTCGGAGGTTCCGAGGTAGCCGCTGCTAGTGCACCGTTCCCAGCACTTGCGTGAGCTTGTTTTGTGTTAGGAGACAAAGAATGGGTGCCTGCAGTTGCAGACGCGTAGGTAACAGCTCTTGACTTCGAAGGATGTTTTGTCTGTTGACTTAGTCTGCCTGGCTGGGTACCCGCTTCCACAGACCGAGATGCCTTCTGGTCCTACAAGGCTGACCTGGCCGCACGAAATCCGATCGAATTGGTCTTCGAGTAGGTGAGTATCTTCCGCTCTTTGATTCACTTCGGGCAGGCATGGGATGTAGCCTCGTCGCGTCCCCTGCGGTTGACACATCTGAGTCTCGGTGACTCACACATAGCATCTGTTGCTTCGTGGTGCTCTCCGCATCGTTTGCAAGCCGTCGCGCGCGTGCAGGGCACCTTCTTGTGACCAAATCCGCCACAGTTGTGGCATTGGAGCAGTTCCTCCTTATAAGGCGGCACAGGGTGAAGAACGTACCCCGGCAGAACGTAGTTTGGCAGCTGACTATCTTGAAGTGTGAGTTTCACGACACGTGACTTTCCAAGGCGTCTGATGTCGGCGATCTTGCGATTCTCTCTGAGCGGAGGTTCTGTTCCGGTCGTTCTTCAGCAGCGTTCGTGTCAACGTCCCGGATGACGCGGACTGTCCTGGGCCCAGACAAGGCTAAGTAAGTTAGAACCGGTATAAGGCATAAAGGTAGGACATAAAGGTAGGCTAAGTAAGGTAGAACACAAGCACTGGTCGACATAAAGGTAGGCTAAGTAAGGTAGAACCGGTATACGACATAAGTCGGTGGTTTTCAGTCGCGCCTGTGCAGCTTGTTCGTTCAGAACGTCATCGGCGATCAAGTTGAGACGGTCCTTGCTCCGGACCTGACCGGCATATTCCTGACATATGACTTTCAGTGCTTCTGCATGCTTCAGGATACTGACAGATGTTAATCTTGTTTCCTGGTTAACTAGAACGAAGATGGTGGTAAAATAATCGGTTTGTCGCTTTGGTGGACGTACCGTTTCCGTCGTTGACTACGAACACTTCCTTTTTTTACCTTTTTCTGGTGACTAGGTTCCATTCCCCAGTGGAGCTTTCGCTGTCTGTGTTGATGATCTCCGAGAGGGAAGGAGTCGATGAAGACTCCGAACATGCCGGATCTTTGCTGTCCAGGGCTGGCTGCTGTTTTGAACTGCACGCTAGACGTTGTCCAGCTGTAATGGTGGTCTCGTTCTCCGATGTCAACAAACCTTAAGCTTGGCGGCGTACTGCGGTTTGCTGATAGCCTAATTGCTGATATACACACAGAACATATGGTCCGAAGTACCAGTTAAAAGCGTCTCCAACCCAATTGTTGTAAAGGTAAAGATTCAGCGTCTCAAGCTTGGATAACTTCGTCGTCGCCCGGTCCCCCCTTTTCGGTAACTTTCCCACGAAAGCCACTTATATTCGTTACAACTACAGGTTTGCCCACTCATTTTAATCTAAACAACGGGCAATTTAATCCAACTGCCACCCAATTTAATCCAAGCGTAACACAATTTAATCCTTGCGCTACCCAAATTAATCCCGGGGTTATTTAATTTAATCCAAAATGTATACAAGGTGTTTCACGAAAGGTGGACAAATTCGATATTCCAGAAATTACGCATCGCGCCAAAAAAGGCTTGTGTCGCTTCGGTCCTAGGCCAGCAGCCTGTTTATGAAAGTTATTGAAGCTTAGGATAAATAAAATGTTGGCTATTTTCGCGTAATCATATATTTTTTTAATATTGAGTTTAAGGGCATGGTTTTGTTTGGATACTTGCTGAGCATCATCGAGAAACACTAAATAAAAAAAACTGCAGTGCGATAGAGGGCCCGCGCTGCATTTTACAGCTTTCTGAAAAACCGCACAACTTTGACGGGTTTTTAAGTTTCTGTTTGCAATCGGAGCGCTTCTCGGCACCGACGGCACCGCGCCCCGTGGAGAAATAGTGCAACCTGCCTCTGCTGCGTTGCGCGAGGAACGCGAAGCAAATGTTGGTTGCACTATTTCTCCACGGGGCGCGGTACCGTCGATGCCGAGAAGCGCTCTGGTTGCAAGCCAAAACTTAAAAACCCGTCGAAGTTGTGCTGTTTTTCAGAAAACTGTAAAGTGCAGCGCGTGCCTTCTATCGCAATTCAAATTTTTTTAATTTAGTGTTATTCGATGATGCTCAGCAGGTTTCCAAATGAAACCATACCATCAAACTAAATATTGAAGAAATAATAACGTAAAAATAATTAACAACTTAGTTTACCAATTTCCCTAAGTAAGCCCCTGGCCTAGAGCCAAAGCACAGAAGCCTTTTTTGGGGCGATGCGTAGTTTTTGCAATATCGAATTTGTCCACTTCTTGTAAAACATACTCGTATATGCTGCCTCGAGAGGTCATGTTTTGCTTACACATTTGATAACATGAAATAATTGTTTATACAATTAGATTTTTTGGGGGACAACTGATAATTTGATCACTACTGTGATTACTTGGAGTTACTAGTCCCATTATTAGTGAGGCTTAATTGATATGTTCATTACTCTTTTTGTAACTTCGAGTTATTGTCGCGCACTTGAATTTATTCCAGCTGAATGGACGTTTTGCTTAATCTTTCTTCTTACACGACTTATCAATAATACAATTTAGGTGATATAAGTACAATTGCAATTCATGATTACTCTTTTTATTACTTCGTGCTAATATTGACACACTGATATTATTTAAAGTTTAGTTGACGTATGGCTTGCAGTTCTAATCATTTCGATCTATTAATAACACAATTTGCATGATAAAAGTTCTACAAGCATTTTTTATTACGCTTTCAATTACATTGAGGAATTATTGTCAAAAATATTACTTGGTAGGAGCATATTTGACACCCTGCTTACTTTTTTGGTTATATAGTTATATTGACGCGAATAAATTTAGAGTAGCAAACATTTTCATTACTCAGTCGATTACTTTGAAGTATTATTGACAAATGCAGCGTCTCAAATGTTCAGCTAAGATTGGGATTACTCCTCTGATTACTCCGCATTACTTCGCATTAAATTATATCAATTAACTTATTGGGTAGTTTTTACTTTTATCGGATATATGAGTCACAAAACTGAGTTCATATCAGTATTATTGACATGAGGATTACTTTGAGTTACTAGTTACCCGTTTGACTTTTAATTTGTCTAATAACGTATTCCTCACTTTTTATTATTTTGAGATTTCTACCCATACAAGCGATTTATGCTCAGCTCTAACACCATCATGATTACTCTTTTGATTGCTTTGACTTACTATTCACCAAATGAAGTTGGATATGGTCTAACTGACATCATGATCATTCTTGTGATTACATTGAGCAAATAATCAACTAACTGATTTAATATGAGCTCAAGTCAAATTATGCTTATCCTTTTGGATTTCAATTCGGCCTAACTGACATCTTGATGCCTTTTGATCATTTTGAGCTAATCAAACAAGTGATTTCTTTTGAGCTCAACTGACATTCTCTTCGTTACTTTGAGTTATTATATCACTAATTGATATATCATGAGCTCAATTTACATTATTATTACTCTTCAGACTTTAGTTACATTTACTTTTCACAAATAACTTAAATTCAGCCAAATTGACATTTTTATGCGTTTGCATTACTTTGAGCTAATATTCAACCAATTATTTATTATGAGCTTTAGTGGCATTATGGTTACTCTTTTGATTGCTTTTACTTACCCTTAACCCGATAAACTTTAATTCGGCCTAAGTGGGGTTTTGTTGACTTTTTATTACTTTGAGTTATTATACCGCCAGTTGATCTATTATGAGCTGAATTAACATTCATTTTACTTTTTTGAGAAGTTCAGGTTACTATTAACCCAATGTACGTTAATTAGGCTTAGTAGACGTACAGTGTGATGAACATTTTGATTACTTTGAACTAATATGCAACAAAGTGATTCATTATGAGCTCAGTTGACATGATGATTACTCCTTTGATCCATTTGTGTTACACTTGACTCATTTGACATTATTCAGCTTACTTTACACTTTTGTGAATCTCTTAATTACTTCTAGACACTATACTAGCAACTGATATATTATGAGCTCTATTCAGATTATTATTACTCTTAATTACTTCGAGTTACATTTAACCTAATTGGCTTTAATTCAGCATAATTGACATTGTGATTACTCATTTGATTACTTTGAGGTAATATTCAACCAATTGAATAATTATATGATGTTTATTGAGATTATGATTATTTTTTTATTACTTTGAGTTACTATTAATTTATTCGACTTTAATTCGGCCTAACTGACATTTGGGTGACTTGTTTACTTTCATAATTATAGCACCAATTTAACGGTTGCGAGCTCAAATTAAATTATTATTACTCTTTTGATTACTTCGGGTTACTTATGATCCAGATGACTTTAATTCGGCCTCATGGATATTGCGATGTCTGTTCTGATCATTTTGAGCTAATATTTAACCGAATTACTTATTCTTAGCTCAGTGAACTCAGTTGACATTATTCTTATTATTATTTTGATTACTTCAAGTTACTTTTCTCCAAATGCATTTTAATTCAGCCTGATTGACATTGTGATGACTCTTTTGATTACTGTGATCAAATGTTCAACCAATTGAATTTTATATTATGTTTATTTACATTATGATTACTCTTTTGATTAATTTTAGTTACATTTAATCCAGTCGACTTTAACTCGGCCTAAATGACATTTTGGTGACTTTTTGTTTTACTTCATGATATGAGGGCACCAAATTTTCGTTTGTGAGCTGAATTCATATTAGTATTATTACTATTTTGATTACTTCAAGTTGCTTTTAATCCAGAGGACTTTAATTCGGCCTAATTGACTTTTTTCTACTATTTTGATTTTTTGTGTTATTTTGGTTGCCGATTGATCTGCAATAAACTCAATTGACTTTATTATAACTCCTTTGATAACTTCAAGTTATATTTGACCCAGAAGACTTTAATTCAGCCTAATTGACATTGTGATGACTCTTTCAATTATTCTGAACTAATATTCAACCAAGTGAATGATTATATTATGTTTATTGACATTATGATTACTCCTTTGATTACTTTAAGCTACTATTAAGTTAATCCACTTTAATTTTGCCTAATGACATTTTGGTGACTTGTTTACTCCGTGTAATTATAGGACCAATTTGTCGGCTGTGAGCTCAATTCACATTAATATTATTCTTTTGATTACTTCGAATTACTTTTGATCCATTAGACTTTAGTTCGGCCTCATTGGTATTGCGATGATTGTTTTGATTATTTTAAGCTAATATTTAACAAAATTTTTTCATATTAGCTCAATTGACATTACGATTACTTTTTGTTATTTTGAGTTACTGTATTGACTGAATGAACTTTAATTCGGACTAACTGACATTTCGGCTACTTTTTATTTGATCGTGTTAACATACCTCTGATTGATCTATAATAATCTCACTTGATATTATTAGTAGTCTTTTGCTTACTTCTAGTTACTTTTGACCCAACGGACTTTAATTCAACCTAATTGATATTGTGATGGCTCTTTTGATTACTTTGAGTTCATATTCCACCAATTAGATTGTGACGTTTATTGACATTATGATTACTGTTTTGATTACTTTGAGTTACTATTATTTCAATCGACTTTAATTTGGCCTAACTGACATTCTGGTGACCCTTTTTTACTTCGTGGTTTTAGAGCACCAATTTATGGGTTGAGAGCTCAATTTATATTAAATTTTACTCTTGATTACTTCGAGTTACTTTTATCCCAATTACTTTAATTCGCCCTCATTGATATTGCGATGACTGTTTTGAATATTTTGAGCGGCATTGAACAATTTATTAATAGCTCAATTGGCATTACGGTTACTTTCTATTACTTTGAGTTACTATGAATCGAATGGACTTTAATTCGGCCTAATCGACATTTTGGCTACTCTTTTGATCATTTCGTGTTCTTAAACCTCCAAGTAATCTATAAGTAACTCAGTTGACATTATTATTCCCCTTTTGATTACTTCGAGTTACTTCTGATCCAATGGACATAAATTCTACCTAAAAGACATTGTGGTGACTCTTCGTTACTTATATTATTCAACAAATTGAACTATTATATGATGTTTATTGACATTGTGATTACTCTTTTGATTACTTTGAGTTACTATTCATTCAATCGACTTTAATTCGGCCTAAGTGGCACTTGGTGACTCTTTTGTTTACTTAGTGTAATTATAGTACCAATGTATCGCTTCTGAGCTCAATTCACATTATTATTAGTCTTTTGACTAGTTCGGTTTACTTTTCATCCAAAGACGTTTAGTTCGGTCTTGTTAATATTGCGAGGACTGTTTTGATTAATTTAGGCCAATATTTGACCAAATATTTATGATTAGCTCAGTTGACATTGCGATTACTTGTCTGATTACTTTGAAATACTATCGACCGAATTGACATTCATTCGGCCTAATTGACATTCTGCTACTATTTTGATTACTTCAAGTTATCATACCTCCAACTGATCTATAATGGACTCAGTTGACATCTATATTACTCTTTTGATTACTACGAGTTACTTTCAACAAATAAAAATGTTCTATCTCACAATTTGGTAACTCTTGTGATTACTTTGAGGTCACATTCAACCAAATGGTCTTTTAAGAGCTCGATTTTCATTAGTATTACTCTTTTGTCTCAATTAATTTTAGTTCAGCTTAATTGACATTGTGATGACTCTTGATTATTTTGTGCTAATTTTCAACCAATTGACTTATTGTGAGCATAACTGAGATTAGGATTGACCTTTTTATTTTTTTTATTCACTGTTG